>JAVJIF010030106.1:0-74279 GCA_038442645.1 Agave tequilana
ACCGCTAACAACTTTTGTATCATCGCCGAGGGCCATCGATCACTCACAGATCCATTTGTGTCAGGATTCAATTTTGTTCGACCCGAATCCATCTCCGCTCGACCTGGACCTAACCCGAGCCGCCTGAGCGACGATGACCCAAGCTGATGTCTTAGACTCGAGCTGATCTGAGCCAAGCCAACAGCTCAAACCCGAGCCGACCTGATGCTCAGACAGAGCCATCCCGAGCCGGATCTGAGAACTGAAACACGACCCAATAGGCATCAAGCAAAGCCGTTAAAAGGTTTTAACTGTTTTGAAGCCTATTTCAAGCCTGAATCGAGCCTTTTTTGAGCCAATCTTCGTCAGGTTGCACCTTTCCACCGTTCTAGAACTTTCGTGCAAGATTTTTTTAGCCATTAGTTGTGGAGAATCATCAAAACTCTTATAGGACTTATATTTGAGCGTGAACTACTCACCTCCTCAGGTGATATCGTAATTTGATGCAATTTTTATTGTTCATTTCTTACAAATTCTAGGAGATTGTGCATTCATTTGTAGTTTATCATGCTTAGTTGTTTAGTGATCTCATTTGTTGGTTACTTATATCATCATTTAGGATTACATTTTCATGCACATAAAGATTGAGCCTTTTAGGATTATAATTTTCATCATTTAGTGCATGCATTTAGTTGTGCTTGAGTCTAAAAATTTTACATAATCATCCGCTTGTATGTATTCTTTTACGTTGCAATTTGTCTTAGGTTAAGTTGTAAATATGTCTGAGTTTAGCGCGAGATCTAGGCGTCCCCTAAAGTCATGAAACACGGATTAACATTACACTAAAGAGTATAATTATTATGATTGGCATGTTGTTACGAAAGAAGTCCAACGAAAGAGAAGTGTAGCGCCTCTCGATTTTTATGGCACATATAACCCTCACAATTTTTTTGATTGGATAGTCACATGGACTACTATTTTGATTCGTATGAACTTTCTGATGCACGTAGAGTCTGATTTGTTAAGTGAAAATTAAAATCTTCAGCTATGAATTATTGAACTACCGTAAAAAACAATTAGCGAGAACATACGCCAGACCTATAGAGATGTGAGATGAAATGAAGGAAAAGCTTTAGAAAAAATTTATTCCTTCTTAATCCCGATTGTTTAAAGAGTTATTTTATCTACGTCAGGGAGACTTGTCTGTTACCGAGTATAAGCTTAAATTTGAGGAGCTTGTATTTGAATGTGACTTTCAAATAAACCATCTTCCTACTATATATATGTTTTATAATAGTTTGAGACATGATTTCAAAAGAGCTACTTACATATTATGAAGTCTGTCGAAGAGACATTTCTTTTGGTTTTAGAGCTAAATTGTCTCTTAAAGCACCTTCAGATAAGAAATTCACTTTCAAAATCAGAAAGAAGTGTTCTATGTGTGAGGGATATGGACACCATGCTTATGAGTGCTCCTCGATCAAGTGTTCTATGTGTGGAGAGTTTAGACATTATGATTACCAGTACCCCTCGAAGAGTTTACATACTGATATTATGTGTACTGATGACATTGATAATTCGAGAATTGTCGAGGATGTCCACATTCCTTCTGAGGTTATTAGTGATGTTGTTGATGAGCTAGTAAAGTCTAGTACACCCACACTTGAGGAGATTCATGTTCGTGAGAGCATTATAGGCGTTCAAGATACATTAGTTGAGTCTAGTATATCCTCACATGATGTTAGGTGTCCACTTTCTAAACCTACGATAAAGGAAGAGATTGAGTACGAGATAGTCGCTACTAGTGTTGATACTAGTGAGTTTTTAGGGTTCCTTCTTATTGTTTGTCATGTTACTCCTAGTATTTCTTTTTTTTAATGATTGATTGGAGTCTTTCCTGAGTTTTTTCAATCCGTCCTAGTAATCTTATACCATTAAATGTTTTCGATGTACGTCATCCTAGAAAACTCATATATCTCACTTTTGCATCTGTAGAAGATTTATATAGTAAGTTTGTTGCATTGCATTTGTCTGAAATACATGATGAGACCCGTAACAAATAACAATTTGTAATGATGACTACAAATTTGTTGCATACCACAAAGTACTTTGCAGGAATTTACAGTTAAAATGTGGTGATAATTACAATTCACTTTGAGAGGTTCTTACTCGAAACTATGAGCCAATTACACACTCGACGTATATATCCTTATAGAGTCCTAAAGAAGATTACTTCCATTACTGATGAGTTGACTACCCCATGAGATCTTGGGATCGGTTCAATTTTAGTGGAGCGAATTCAACTCTTTTTGATTCATGTGCCTTTTCAGATCTACCATCGACTGCAGTTAATCCGTCACGGAGTCCAGTTCCACCTCCACTACCTTGGTTCAAACTTGATGCACGACCATCGGTTTCCCGACCACCACCATGACCTGATTGAGATCTTCGTGTGTGGGGGTCTACATTCAACGGGGTCGAGTTTTTTTCACCCCAGGGAAAATGATGAGGACATCACACCATTTGAGTGAGTCTATACTAGAAGACGGCACGCTGCATTCTTTTGGCTCTAGTTTATTATTATGTAGTTTTGCTTTATTTTATTTTGATTTTTTTTTGTTTTTAGTACCACATCGGTTATATTCTAAGAATTGAATTTTGTAAAGCCTATAAATATCCTCAATACCTCTTTAATAGTCAATGAATGATTAAATCCAAAATTTTCAGTTAAAATTCTTGATATAAGATCTTGAGATTGGTGTAAGGGATGTGAAGCCCCAAATCTCATCAAGTTCTTATTTATCTTTCGCATTTCTTTATCCATCTTATTAAACCCTAGTTTTCCTCTTCTATTTTGATTGAAGATGATTGTGGTCCCCGTGTTTTACATCAGCATCTTAGTAAGGATGAGTCACATGCACATTTCAGACAAAGGAAGTTTTATATGATCCAAATCCTACTAACCTTGGTTTGATCAAGAGATGTGGTTTCGGATGGAGAGTTATCTGAAATCTCTGACGAAGAAATCTAGCATTGTTACTGAGGTGGAGGTAGAATCTTTTGATCGTCCATGTCGAGAAGATGATACTGATAAAATCAATCCAAAAGAGAGCAAAAGACTGCAAAAGCATCTTCAAGGGCTAAACCTAACAGAACAAAAAGACACCTAAATTATGGTTTTCAAGACGTGATGAATTTGATTTAAGACACAAAAAATGTAGACCCTCCTATTTGATGGGGCACTTTACAATGAGCATGTTAATTATCAGCAAAATGCTAGCAATGAAGAGATGAATTTCCTGTAAATATTTCAAAATTATGATCTTTGGTTGCTGCTTTTTTTTTTGGGTCGGGGGGGGGGGGGGGGGTATTGGACGATGCTAAGAGGTTTCAAATGGACCTTATATCATGAATTTGCAATGCACAGAAAAGTTCCAAGAAGAATTATCACCTATGTGATTTTATTAGTGATTTTTGATCAGGGATCTCTTCAAAATGTGTCTTTTGTCAATGGACCCAACAGTTAGAGGTACACTTTGCTTCGTCAACCATGAAGCCAAAGTAGAGGGGCAAAAAGGTGATCAAAGAGGCTCAATAGTTGAAAGGACTAGCAGGTGAACTCGGTATATCAGGATGATTTGTGCCTTGTGACAATCAATATACACCTTGCAAAAATCTCAACATGCTGGCATGAATCATATAGATGTTGACAACAGACACCTTGCAACTTTCTCTGTAACACAGTAGAATGAACCATATAGACATTGAGTTTTAGTTCATTCAAGGGAAGGTGAGATTTCTTTGACAAAACTTTGAAAATCAAAGAATCCAATGGAGATGTTGAGTTGAGAACCATTGTTCTTGTTCAGAAGTTTGAGATTTGTTCAAATTTGATCTATCCTTGTGTATCCATCATTCATCTGGAGGAGATGCTTCTTGGGTTGAGTTGATCATTGCTTTAAGTTGCGGTGGAGATTGTTATGCGTTGTGGCATCAAATAATGTGACCCATACAGTTCGCCCACTCACAACCATGTTAGGAATAGTGGCTGATTCCAATATGACGTCATATTTCAGACAGTTAGTGGATCCGAGCAGACTCATTATTCCCAGCCGACTCCAATTCTTCACCATAAAACAAACTAATCCAATACTCTCTTGCACACCCTTCTTAGTTTCTCTATTTTCTATTTCTCATACTAAACAATATGGTCGCTTCAATGACTACTACTTTTTGCTTTTAAATAAAGCTTTGTGATGTTTCCTTCATTGCATTGCAATTGGCATTAGTTTAGTAAGATCTCTCTCATCTCCTATTGTGGATGCAGCTTAATTGGACAAACATTATAAGTTGGTGTTTTGTCTCTTCCCTACTTATAGCTTAGAGATCATGGGCATGATGCTCTTACTTTCTAATCATCAAATTGTCCTAGACTCCTGCTTTCCCCCTTTCATGGAAAACAAAATTGGACTAAATGCACACCAGCAATCAAAATTAACAAGGAATCCAAGCTGCATAGTTCCGTCCTATATAAACGGGAGCAATGCACAATTTTAACCTTATTACAAGTGAAATGAATTGAAAATTTTAAAGAGAGTTCCTGCAGATTATAAAAGCTTCATAAAATCTTAGGGTTTAACTAACCAAAATCCAATCTTTCCGTATCAATTCTACATTAGTCATCATATTAGTACTAAAATTTAGGGTTAATTCGAAAGGTATGGAACTTACTGATGATTGAGGGATTGTAACCGGAGGACCTCGATTTGGCGTTGGCAAAGGATTCGAGAGAGAGGGCTTTCCCCCCCAAGCGCTTCTCATTCTTCTTCTTCTTCTTCGATTGGTCTCTTCTGCTACTCTCTCCGCTTTCCTTCGATTCTCTGCTCTTCATCTCTCCCTCCCCTCTCTCTCTCAAATCGAAGAAAGTCGAGACCTTTCTCTCTATTTGCTAACAGGTAGGGCTACAAGCCTCCCTCTTTCTTTTCCTTTTTTTTTTTTTTTTTTTTTTTTTTTTTGTTTTTGGTGCTTCTTCTCTCTCGAGGCGGCCGCCCTCGAGTGCTCTCTTATGATAGCTGGGTCGGATATTACGGCCCAGAACAACTTGCTGAAGCCCAATTCTCCTCGAACCCCAAGTACTGTACTTATTGTGTTTTTTGCACCCCCAAGTCCATGTTGGTGTAGTCTAAAAAACCCAACATATATATTGAGTGATTTAACCATTAACCACACAGCTTTTTCAAAAAAATACAGTATACACAAAAAAAAAAAGTAAATAAAAAAAAAAATACTGGTTTTGCTTTCCCTAGCTTACTTGAACCAACTCGTCTAAAACCGTATTGTGTAGTGCGGAAGTAAATTATCCACACTCAATTCGTAAGTAGGAAAGAAGAGCAACATAAACACCTGGGACTTTACGTGTAAAGCCCGCAGAGGAGAAAAACACGGTGAGAAGAGAGAGATTACAAAGAATTCTCAATACTGTATTACATATTCAATTTCCTAAGGTTCCCTCCTCTGCAAAGGAGGAAGTGATCAGCTACTACAATTGAGGGATAGCGAGCTGAGTCGTGGCCTCCGAAATTTCTACCTCTAGATCCGCCCACGATTGTAACTTGCATGTAACGTCCCAGTCGTAATTGATTTGAGTGTCGCGTGATTGTCGAGGTCGTAGCGGCTAGCGAAGATTGAGGTCCGATCCACATCATAATCCCTACATGCTTAGTGGTTGTAACCGCTCTAGCAGTCAAGTGATCGGGTGAGATCTGTTGGATGACACTGAGTGTGTGGGTCATAATTTTGATCACTACATGTATATTAATGGTAAAGGGACAAGGAATCTATGACAAGCGAAAATATTATTCTATATTTTTTCTATGTTCATGTAAGATCTTGCCAATGCAGCTTCTTTGATTTTCATTATGTGATATTCCATTTCCGTCAATAAGTCGGTGGGAACAAGAATTATGAGATACGTATGTCTGGTGTTTCTTCCATCTAAATCCTCAAAATATCATGAAATGCATCCATTTCTGAGTATCCATACTATTAACACAATACCATCTATTTTACCATCTCTTGATGATCTTATTATTGTTGGCCCAAAGGCCCATCACTCTAACTTTGATGATGATTAACTCATGTAGTTATAGTACTAATGATTTTGTGTTTATATAGTTTTAGATTTGGTATCAAGATCTTAGTAGGTGCTTAGCTTCAACAAAGGAGTTTTAGAGCAACACATGTAGATTCAAGAGCTCGCGCGTCAAGATCGCATCTAACACTCGGTTGGAGTCAAGCTCTTTGGATCGTGTTTGGAACGGGTCATCTTGAAGATGAGGATCACAAGAAGACTTCGTTTTGTTTTTAGTTTAGTTGTGTTTAGATCTTGTGTAAAGATAGATAGTGTTGATATGCTCAAGTTCACACACACACAAGTTCAATATGTTTGGTTTTCGAGTTATCTGGTTTTGGATTTCAAGTTCAAGTATATATGGTTTTCATGAATAGATAGAATCAAAATAAGTTTACATGGTTTAATGTATATTGGATATCATATACATACATTTATGCTTCATATATTGGAAAAACTTATTTTGATGATTCAATTCATGTGTTTGGAATTTTGTAATTAACAAAACCTATTTTTGAATTTATGTCAAAAACATAGATATATCATTTTTATGTGTAGTGGATTCTATCCATACACAATATGCTTCAAATGTGTTTCAATATCATGTTTTTGTATTTATACAAGTTTTGGAGAAAACGGTTTTTCTTTTCAAAATTCAAGTTTTGAAAAATACGGTTTTTGTTTAAGGCCAAATATTTTCTATCACAAAATAGTTCAAATAGTTTGTAAGATGTGTTGATTTTTGGTCACACATATTTGTTATTCAAATATCTTATAAAACTTATTTTTGTGAAATTTATAGGATTTTATGGGATTTTATTGATGTTAAATAAACCAGGTCTCAAGTTCTGAAAATCCCCAGCCATATCAGCTTGCGGTTGGTCGACCGGAGTGGTCGACGATGTGCACGAGACGTGCACAAAGGCCAGCCAAGTAGGTCGGTCGACCGCGCGGTCGACCGACTGAAAGTACCCAAGTCTCGGGTCGACCGGGCAGTCGACCGGAAGCACAACGGTCAGAAATATGACCGTTGGGCCAGTCGACCGGCCGGTTGACCGGAAGGGTATTCTGGCCATTTCTGCTGCCAAGGCTAGTTTTTCATAGAGGCGATAAATAAGTCATCTCTTGGGCTGTTTTCAACACGAATTTCAAGAGCTATTTTCTCATCTTTACAAGTGTTTTTGCATCAAGTTTTTGAAGAGTTTTGTGCCAAAAAGATTTATCTTTTATTTGTTTTCAAGGGTTGGAAAAATCAAAGAAAAATAGAGTCTTTGGGAATTTAGTTTTTGATCTCATTCTTATCTCCATCTAATATTTTCTCAAGTATTTTTCTTTGTGATTTGTTTTTCAAACACCTTGTTTTCTAATACTTGAGCTATCATATCTATCCTATCTATAGGATCTTGTTTTTGGTGAGAAAAATTGTTTGTGATTTATTGTGATCACCAAGTGTTGTAATCTCTTTGCTTTAGGTTTGTGATCATCCCTCTTGTGTAGAGGTGATTGAGATTGTGGTTTGGGTTTGTGCCTTATCCCTCTTGTGTAGAGGTGATTGTGGTGGAGTTTGGCTTTGTGCCTTTATCCCTCTGGTGTAGAGGTGATTGTTGTTTTAACTTTGTGCCTTACCTCTTGAGTAGAGGTGGTTGTATTTGAGAGTGGAGTTGTGTAGTCTAAGTTGTTGACACTTTAAAAAAGACAAGATTTCTAACTGGCCTGAATAATGTCTAAACTTGTTGACATTTACAAAAGACAAGTGACAGACAAGCTGACGACCAGTTCTGTATCCGTCTCCGAGGGACAAAGCAGCAACTTGGACTTTGCTGATCCAGTGAAGCAGACAGTAAGCCCAGATTGTCTCTGGACAGACCTAAGCAGGTCTAAGATGTTAGGTTAGCTCAACACTTAGCATCACATGAGCCCAAAGGGATAACCTCGCCTGAGAGGCTAAGTTTGTCCAACTTTGCCTTGAAGCTGTTCAAAACTCCATCAGTACACTAACTTATAGCTTCGCCTGAAGTACTCAGTTAACTCCGCAGAGAGTTAGCTTCGCCCGAAGTCACACACAACCGCGCAGATGGTCGGTAACTTCGCCACAGATGATTATCCAGCTCCGCTGAAGAGCTTTCTACTAACTTCGCCAGACGCTCCTTCCAGCTCCGCTGAACTCGACACGGCAGCTCCGCTGCAGGTCTGTTATGGTCAACCTTTGACCAATCAAATCTCCAGATGAGATCAAATCTTTAAGATCAAATCTAATCAGGATCAAATCTGAGATCAAATTTGGCAGTTGCTTGCCATAATCTCTTGACTCTCCTAAAACAAGTAAGAGGATCAGGGGAGATCTTCCAATTATATGGAAAGGATCAAAACAGATCAGGAGATCGACGCTACCGCTATTCATAGCTTCGCAGAAGCTGATCCTAGCATCGCAGCAAGGCTACTTTCCAGATTTAAACAGATTGACTCAATCTGTTTCCAGATTTTCAAGGGACAATTATACCCCTGCCCTCCTTATAAATAGCCCACCAAAGGAGCGCACAGAAACAAAAAAGGGGAGAGGACGCAAGAGGCGCATAAACACAAGCACAGAGAGAGAGACGGCTAAACAGAGACTTATTCTCTTACTTCCAAGAATTCAGAGAATTTAGAGAACTACTTCTCTAATCAGGGTGCTGATACCCTAAGATCTTCCTCCCTCTCAAGGAATCTCCAGAACCAGGCGAGAAGGAATTCCCAAGTGGAGGCAGTTCGAGAAGTAACAAGAGGGTTCTACCAACCTTCTGTCTCCGATTCCCCGAACCAGGCGAGAAGGGAATCCTATCGATCGCATCGTCAAAGGGACAAAGTGGTCGCGCGCTGACCAGACTCCTATCGGCACACTTCTCCAGAATCTCCGAGAAGATCTACTTGTAATCTTTTGTGTTACTTGTAATTTAGCTCCTCGACACTTTTTTTTTGTAAGTTTTCCCCTTTACAAAATCAATGGAAAACAAGATGGCG
The DNA here is from genome assembly GCA_038442645.1 of Agave tequilana. NCBI lineage: Eukaryota > Viridiplantae > Streptophyta > Magnoliopsida > Asparagales > Asparagaceae > Agave > Agave tequilana. The sequence goes on from JAVJIF010030106.1 coordinate 9,110, forward strand.
ACTCCGCTGGGGAAGGATTTCTCCACTGTTGAGAATTAAATGTCGCAATGTGACGAACAAACCTTCGGGTCTATCTCTGAATTCAAGGAAGCCGGCGTGGCCAGAGCCCCTCTGGCTAAATCTTCGAAGCAAGTCTCTGTGGAGACAGACAAGGCTCTCTGCGAGCCTACCGCGGTCCTCTGGCGCAACAAGGAAGCAGGCCCGCAGTGCAAGCCTATCACTTTCGAGAGCCTGGTCGTTCACTTCGACCAAGAAAAATTTGAAGAAGTCCTCTCTGGGGGTGGTCTAAAGCTCCATGCACGAAGTATAGAAAGGTCTCCATGACCAAGGTTTCGAAGCGAAAACCAGAAGCAGAATTCTGCCGACACCCGTCAGCCTCGCGTGTGGCTAGTCAGGTTCCCTGCGAACCTAAGTCTCCTCTTTCAAAGAAGATGTGGAGACCAAAACAGAAGGCTCTGTATGAAGCCTCAGGCGTAACTACGTCACAAGTCCGTCTCTCTCAAAAATTCAAGAGGCCTGCCTGCTCCAATGAGACTGCTAGCCGCGAAGTCACGGCGACCATGCCTTCGCCTAATTCAGGAGTAATAGCTCCTTGCGCCAGCCTCGTTCTCATGAGCGAAGCTACTATACCTCAGGATACACATGATGTTCATAGCCGCAAAATTAGAACACCACAGTGTGCTTCGCTCACTCTTCGCAGCGAAGCTAAGGGATTGTTCCTAAGTGCTGATAGCGGTGCTCATGCAGCTTCAACGCCCAAAGGCGTTTCTAAAGCTTTTAGCCGCGAATTTAAAGCTAAAACACTATCTAAGGCTAATCGCCTTCGCAGCAACATAGCGGATAAAGCACCTCAGCGTGCTTCGCTCCCCAGTCCATCAAGCGCTAAGCTCGCGCTTCGCAGCGGAGCTAAGGGATCGTCCCTAAGTGTTGACAGCGGTGCTTATGCAGCTTCAGCACCCAAGGACATTCCCAAGGTTCTTAGCCGCGAAGCTAGAGCTAAAGCACTATTTAGTGCTAATTATCTCCGCGGTGATGAAAAGAACAGGACATCGTCCTACGCACAATCCAACAGAGCCTCTGCGCTGGATCGTCTAGGCCCAACTGGGTCTGACTTGTGGGAATTCTTGACAAGCAAACGGAAGTCAGAATCTTTCCAAACTTCTCCCTCCTGTTGTCAACAAGTGGGATGTCAGTTGGTGACAGTCCACTCAGTCCATTGCCGGCTAGGACCAACCCCCGCCACTCCTCCAGGCTGACGATCAGTTTTGATCGACTGTCGGTGCAAGCCCCAGTGAAACATCGCAAAAGGAGCGTATCGCGAGATATACCCTCTGCATCCGTTAACATGACCAGAAGATGACGAGAGCTGCGTAGGGACAGACAAGCGTCCCACGACACTCCCTACAGTTCTCCAGATCCGGATTATAGCCCAGGCTTGGGCGAAGTCTTGGTACATGAAGAAGGTGTCTTCCGAAATACCAGATCTAGGGTTGCAATACCCTACAGTTATGAACAGCCATCTTCCTCAACTGCAGTAACCTCACCGGAACCAATGAAAGGATCAGTCCAATGGTCTGATGAAGAGGACGGAGACAGTGGGTATGCCTCCTCGGCGACAGTCAGCTCAGTACGAACAGACAAAGTATCAGTGAATATGGCTAATAACGGTAATGATGACCTTCGTCGACGTTTGGAAGCTCAGGAGCAAACTTCCAAGACTCAGCAAGAAGCTTTGGACAACATCCAACAGATGCTCGCTCAACTCCTCAATAACCAGAATAATAATGACACCGGGAGTAACCATGATGAGGAAGAACATCTTAGCAAAACAGCCAAAGACGGAGAAGTCAAAAGAAGGTTCTTCTTTGGACGTTGAAGTTCTTAAAGGCATCCAAGCTCAAATCGCATCCCTAACTCAGAGGGATGAATTAAACAAAGTAGGGGCAGTCCGTCCTTACCCGCTGGAGTGGGATTCAGTGCCATACCCACCAAAGTTCAAACCATCAACGTTACATACGTACGATGGTAAGAGCTCGCCAAACCAGCACATCTACTATTTCCGGTCTCAGACCGGTAACGTTATAGACAATGATGCTATCATGGCTAGGCTGTTCATTGGCATCTTAAAGGGGTAGCATTTGACTGGTTTCGAAGTCTCCCTCCGGGCTCTGTCAATTCCTGGATCGATCTGAAAACCCGATTCCTTTCTCGTTTCTATGAGGACGATACCGAGGTAACCATGGACAAGCTCCTCTCCACCGCGCAGAAGAAGGGCGAATCTGTCCATGATTACATTGAACGGTTCAGAAACTTGTCTTTGATGTGCCCAGCAGGGATGCCATTACCCATGCTTTTACAGACGTGCAGGCACAACTTCTTAGACCAAGTAGAGGTTCGCATGGGGGCTGTTAAAGCCCATACCTGGAAAGAACTGGTCGAGCAAGCTGAGATAGCCGAAAAGTCGGCTAAAAAGTTCGAACCATCCACCCCTAAAAGCAAATGGGGTATGAATAATAAAGGGCGTGGCGACATGGCACAGTCTTCTCAAGCCAAAGGGAAAGAGACTATGTCCGTTGAATTATCAGGGGATGTTCAGTCAAAACCCAAGAAGAGTGGCTTCAATAATCAGGAGTCTAAGTTTCCTCCGAAGCAGTACTCCTTCAAAGACGATCAGGTGGCCACAATATTCCATTTACTCCACAAAGGGAATAAATTGAAGCTGCCGGATGCTCGACGTCCCAATAAAATAGGATGCACGAATGATCCAAATACTGTCTCTTCCACAGGATGATTCACCATCCTACTGACAAGTGCTTTGTCCTCAAGGACAGAATTCAAGCCTTGATCGACGCCGGAGTCCTAACACTGAAGTCAGAGCAGAAGAAAGTCACTGCAAATATGGTGACCCTTGAGTTCGACAAAACCCTAAAGGTCACAGTTCCTGACGGGACTTATCCAGTCCCTGCGCCACGGCTGGAAGTCACACATTCTGCAGTTAAAACTCAAGATAATAAGGGTCTTGTTCCCTTGACACTGGAGACAGGGAAATTATGTGGATACACCCAGACCTTGTCTAAGATGAACAATGGGATTCAAAGAAGTCCAAGTCGAAGGGCAAATCTTGCAATGTCATCTCCATCCTGCCAGACGATGACAATTTCACATCAGCTTCTCTCAGTGATTCTGAAGGAGAAAAGCACGCTTGCGCAACGCAGGCCGATGTACCTCATCCGACGGGTACTCGATCCGGAAAATCATACTTAAAACAGTATGAGAAAGCTATTGACGGGACACAACAGCAGACGACGTCAGTACAAGTACCAACACCCGTTTCAGTTCCAACCAAGGGAAAGGAGAAGCCTAAAGAAGTCCGATTTGACCATGTCCTGAAGAAGCCTTCAGGCCCAGGGCTTGACACACCCTTTCGTTTTGACATATTGGCCCAGTTGGCTAATATCCCAGCTCGTATTACCATACACGAGCTCCTTTGTCTCTCAAAAGAGATAAGAGAAGCACTCAGGGATACGTTGGCTAATTCAGAATCATTCCTGATGTATATGCCAGAAATCCCTAAAGATGACGCCCAGTCTTCCTGCCCTGAATGCCATCATGTACAATCAAAGGTACCTGCTATTACTTTCACAGCGGAAGATATGCTTCTCAAAGATAACAAGCACGATCGACCTCTGCACTACACCGGATACATCGGTTCAACATGCATTGAAAGGGTACAGGTTGATCCAGGGTCTGCACTCAGCATTATCCCCAAAAGACTCCTCTACCTGCTCGGTATACCACTATACAGGTTGTCCGCAACCACTACTACAATATACGATTTTAATGCCGGGAGTAGTCATCCGCTTGGGAAAATTCGACTCCGTTGCCGAATCGGGAGCCTGAAGTCAGAAGTGACGTGCTATGTCATTGACGCTGACACATCATACAACTTGCTACTGGGATGACCGTGGATTCACGCCAACTAGATCGTTCCCTCCACTCTGCACCAGTGCTTCAAATATGTTAAAGATGATGCAACAGTACGAACTGTCTTCGCTGAGAAGCAACCATTCAAAGGGATGGAAAATTACTTTACTGACGCTCTCCTGTATCAAGAGGCCGGTGAAACATTGAAAGAATCATTGCCGGACGATGATGATAGTGGCAATGAGGCGGACTTAGAATCTGAAGCAGATATGCCAGCCATTCTGATTGGTGAACCAATTATAGCATGTCTTAATAATCCCCAATGTAACACTCCTTCTGAAGATGAGGGTGAATGGATAATTAATGATAATATTTCTTTGATTATCCTGCGAGTATTGGGTTGTTTGAATCCATCAATGATAGTTCTCTGCACATGCCTTTACATAGACCAAGTGCAGCCGGCACACCCATGGAATCTGTAGAAGGGCCTTTTTAGTGATCCCTCCATCCAAAGAAGGTCAGTTACCAATAACATTCGGTAGAGCCCAACCACGAGGGTCCACAGCCGTAGATTCAAGTTCAGACTCAGATACTCCGCAATTTTTTCACTATGCACGATCAGCGCACCATATGATGAAGAAAATGCGGTACAACCTAAAACATGGAGAAGGCCTGAATTTCAAAAAGGAAGGCGTAGTTTGCCGCGCAACTTTATGCCAAAAGGGAAACTTGCAAATTACTATGATAACACACGCAGGGGGTTGGGATACGTTACACCCACACCTCCAGCAACGGCTCAACCGATTCCATCACATTCTGCCTCTTCCTCCGAGTGGGACTCAGATGTCAGTGTGGGAATGATGTTCAAGAATCTCACCGTTAATATGACTTCAAGCAGTCAATTGGAGCCAGCGGAAGCTACCGATGAGGAACCATGGGCTCAGCAATCAGACCTCCAATGGGAAAAGCGATTCGAACTGTGCGAACCACCTACTGAAGACAAGGTGATACAGGTCAACTTGGGTAGTCAAGATCACCCTAAACCCATTTTTATAAGTGAGAGATTGTCACTTATGGAAAAAGAAGAGTTAATAATACTCGTAAAGGAGTATATAGACATATTCGCATGGAACTACGAAGACATGCCTGGACTCGATCCACAAGTAGACATGCATCGTCTAAATATCAAACCCGACGCCAAGCCAGTCAAGCAGCAACAACGTCGGTTTCGTCCAAACATTATGGAGGCTATTGAAGTCGAAGTTCATAAGCTCATCGCATGTGGCTTCATACGAGAGGAACAGCATCCAGATTGGGTTGCTAATATCGTTCCCGTCCTCAAGAAGAATGGGAAAATACGGATCTACATTGACTACCGTGATCTTAATACAGCTTGTCCTAAAGACGAATTCCCACTGCCCATCACCGATGTCATGATTGACAATACCTGTGGATTCGAAAGAATGTCTTTTATGGATAGCTTTTCAGGGTACAATCAGATTAAGATGTATCCCGACGACGAGAAGCATACTTCGTTCCGAACACCCTTAGGGGTATACTGCTACACTGTGATGCCCTTCGGGCTAAAGAACGCTGGAGCAACCTATCAGCGGGCAATGAGTACAATCTTTCGCGATCATCTCTGCAAAACGGTAGAATGCTATGTCGACGACATTGCTGTCAAAAGCCGCAATAAGAATGACCATCTTTGTGACTTGAGAATGATGTTCGACATAATGCGGGCTCATCAACTGAAAATGAATCCGACAAAATCCTTCTTGGGAGTTTCGAGTGACAAGTTCCTTGAATTTATTATTACATCAAAAGGAATTCATCTTGACCCAAATAAGGTCAAAGCCATTCAGGACATGCATCCACCTAGGAATCCCAAAGAGCTTAGAGGCTTGCAAGGTAGACTGGCTTATATTACAAGATTCATCGCAAATCTCTCAGGCCGTTGTCAACCGTTCACCCGACTCATGAAAAAGGGTGCTTCCTTTATATGGGATCAAGCTTGTCAGGAAGCTTATGAGGATATCAAGAGATATCTCAAAAAACCTCCAGTCTTAGAGGCTCCCACATCAGGGAAACCATTCTTACTTTATGTGAAAGCTATGGACCATTCTCTTGGTGCCCTGCTTGCTCAAAAGACGACAATGGTCACAAACAAGCCATTTATTATCTGAGCAGGACTCTGATAGGGGCGGAATCTCGCTATAATCCTATCGAGAAGGAGTGCTTAGCTCTTGTCTTTGCCGTCCAGAAGACACGACATTACTTGGTTGGCCAAACCATACATGTCATCTCCAGAGTGAATCCTTTGCGTCTTCTTATGACGAAGCCAGGGTCATTGAATTCAAGACTAGCTAAATGGGCACTTCTTTTGTCTCAATACGACATGCTCTTTATCCCTCAAAAGACGGTTAAAGGTCAGGCCCTCGCAGAGTTCTTGGCTGCTCATCTAGTTCCGGAATACTCAAAACTTCATGAAGATATTCCAGATGAAGTCTTCGAATCCAATATAACTTCGGAGGATGAAATTTGACAGATGTTCTTCGATGGAGCATCACGAATAGGCCCTAAGGGCAGGATCATCGCCGGCGTGGGGGTTGTGTTTATCTCTCCATAGAATCATGTCCTTCCTAGAGCATTTTCTCTGACGGAATCATGCTCCAACAATATAGCGGAATATAATACTCTACTCATTGGCCTTCAGCTCGCCCACGAAATGGGGTACGCTACCTTGAAGCTTACGACGATTCAAAATTGATTATCAATCAGGTTAAAGGCGAATATGAGGTCCGTTACGAAGACTTGGTGCCTTACTATCATGCGGTCATCGAATTGGCTAATCTGTTTGATGGTTTCTACATCGGACACGTGTCTCGATCTCAGAATACTAAGGCGGATGCTCTTGCTGCATTAGCAACAACACTAGCCTTGCCAGTCGACACCGAGTATCACCTTACAGTGGCGACTCGACACCTTGTCTGCTCTAAACATATGTTAAGAACCAAAGAGGTTTATAATATCTCGACGGATCTTGAGCCGAGAGATTGGCATTTTCCTTTCATCGACTATGCTCTACATGGTCTGTTACCAGACGATCCTAAAGAAGCGGCATCTATCAGATGAAGGTCTCTCAATTTTTACTATGATCCAACTCTGAAGACACTTTACCGTCGTTCATATGACGGTGTCCTCCTCCGTTGCCTTTCTAATTCAGAGGCACAGGAAGTGCTTAAAGAAGCACACGACGGCATATGCGGAGCTCATCAGCCAGGTCCAAAACTCAAAGACAGATTGCATAGGTGATTGGTAGTCAAAAGTGCATTTTTATCATAACATTTACCATCACATTTTCATATTTATTCATTTAATTCTGCACAATTATTAATATTTTATATTTTATTATGTGCAGGCCTCGAATTATTATTTTAATAATAAATAAAGCTTAATGAAGCCCAAAAGCCCACATTTGAAGCCCAAGTGCAAAAGTGCAAATATCAATTGTCAAAGTGCAAATATACAAGGGCTAAAGTTGCAATTATTAAAGATGAGGGAAGGATAGAATTCTACCCAACCCTAAACACTTGCAGATGAGGATGAAAGACAAAGATAAGATGCAGAGATAAGGAAATTCGTTTAAAAGAGATTGGGAGAATTCAAGATCTAGGTAACTTGATTTCTAAGTTATCTCGAAATCCCAAGATGAAGAGCCAGGATCACACTTCCAGAAGCAAACGCCCAGATGAACGGATCAGGAGAGGCCACGCGCCAAAGCGCGTGGCCAGCAGAGCCAGTATTGCCGCAAAATTGCGGCAAAGACCAGGTTTTTGCGGCATTTTGGATGAAGCAGACTACCAGATTTCGTGGGCGACTTTATCCAGAACTCTTCTCCCTTCTGAAGCTATAAATACCCCCTGCAGTGCAACGTACAGAGTCGTCCAGCGTCCAGCAGAGGGCCAAAAGCTAGGGTTTTTAGGTTTTTCTTCTTTCTTCTAGGTTAGATTTTCTTTCCTCCTTTGTAAATTTTATTTTCTTTTTGTAAAAGCTGAGAGGAGACGATGTATTCATGGAGGAAGGGATCCACTTGTACTGATGGTGACAGTCGGTGTAAGTTGTATTTTTTCACCATTGTTTAATAATCAAATCGAGGTTTGTTTTTGTTCTTTTTATTCTATTCTTGTTTTATTGTGTCTCTATCTTTGTTCTATCATTGTTCTTCTATTTTTGTTTTATGACATTGTTTCTTTCTCTAATGTCTTGCCCACCATGAGATCCAACTGCTTCGAGAATACCTAGCCGAAGAAGGAACCTTGATGGCCTATGGCGATGAACAGGTCTTCATAGTTGTCTTTTATTTCGTAGTTAAGAAGGCGGACGATCCTATACGCCATGCTTGTACGCCTTCTAAGAAAAGGTAAATCATCGCAACGGTTCAAACGGTAAGCAGACTGAAGAGGTAATCTTTCTTTCTTTCTTTCTTTAGTGTAGATCTCTATTCCATCTATCTCAAATTCTTTTCTCCCACTTCATTGTAAATACAACTCTAATAATAAAAATAAATAATTTTTAGAGTAAAACTTACAAACGCTTCCATCGCTAGTCCTTCCCTGAGGATCACGACCCGCATAGCCTTGCTACAGCGGATAGTATTGAACACTGCACACCTTTACTTCTAAATCTAATATCTATATTTTTGTGTGCAGGTAAAAGTTCAATCAACAAATTGGCGCCGTTGCCGGGGAGGGACGGTAAGTTTTTCTCTAAATAAAAAAAAATTAACTAATTATTCTTTTATTCTTTTCTGTTTGCAGGTTCGGAGAACAGGAAACAGCAGCAGAAGTGGATATATAGCAACTCTGTGCCTCTGCCCTCGAAAGCAGAGCAGCAGAGCCTGCTACTTTGCCGCAGATCCGCGGCAATAGCAGTGAATTACTGACTCAATTTTCTGCAGGTTGCTACAAATTGTCATATCTGTTTTCTAGTCTGTTAACTTTGTTCTGTAATAACCCTGCTTACTGCTAATTAATTCAACAGTAAACAATTTGTTGTTTAATAAAAATTGATTAGACGTTTGCATATTAGGCATGTATCTTTTCAATTCCTTTATTTTTACTGTTGAAGAGTGCTGGAGCAAGGTACGTACGCATTGCATGTAGAATAGGACTCATCTCTTGGTTGATTTTCTGCTTTGAGTGATTCTTATCTATTTATCTTGTACACTTGCACTAATTCATCTTAAGGGCATAACCCATTAACAAGATAAGGTGGGGATTTCATCACCCTTCCTTAGCCCAAAATCATATCCCAAGCACTCACTAACCCAAGCCTAACTTAAAAATTAGTAGACGTTGGCCCTAGGGACATCTCGGACTCAATAGGAGATTATCCTAAGGGGGAACAATGTTGGAATTGACTCCTGCCAATCAGTGTCTAGGAAGGGGATTGAGGGCCGAAAGCCCGAAGAGTGGTGGTTATTTAATTAAGGAACGTCTTTGACGGAAAAACCTCCCACCAATCTTGCCCTGACCTGGCTGATTAACTTGTGGTCAAAGTCTGCACCCTACCTCCCGTGGACAGTCTAACCAGTTAGGAGTCGTCTAGGTCATAGGTCTACCCTAACTTAGGTTAGAATTTTTTTTTTGTTTGTTTGTTTTGTTTGTATTGGGTGATATGGCATATAATAATTTTTCAAATTTTAATCCTTATTACACACCAAACTCTTTTCGGATATTACCAACCCGGCATATCATAACTTTGACCAATCTAGTGTGCCGGAATGGTCTTATCCGAATGAATATAACCCACACCCTCCATCTTATGACTATAATGTCCATAATAATTTCAACTCGTCACAGAGTTCATGGGGTTTCAATTTCCCCGAGTTTAATTCTCAACCAAATTGTCCTTCATATCCATCTAGTCCACATTCTTTCAATGATTCATACTCAGATCCCCCCATTCAGAATAGATTACCATCTATCGGGGAAATGATAAGTATGCACGAGTCTAAGCAACAACCACCATCAATCTTAGACATGATGATGCGTGAGTCCACCGACTCACAACTTCATCACGATTACACTTCCTTTTTCCAAGCCCAATCACAAAAGAGGGTTGAAGCCATGACTCAGGCTAGATTAGCTCGTGAGCATGACATAGATTTGATGGTTCAATCCTTACGTTCTCACCGTCCGGCTAATTCTGATATCGCTGATCACTCTTTTAAAGCCGACGAACCAAGTTGCTTTGGACAACAAGATTCTAATTCAGTACAATTATTAGAACTTGCCGAAACTCCAATTGTTGATAGTTTGGCAAGTTTTTCCTTTCCTGAAATAGAACTTGAGGATGACTATGATCATGATCCCCAATTTGATGATTCAGTTTATTTCCTGATTCAATAATGACTCCAGTGTCTCCACCTGATTTCACTTTTCCCGAGTCAACATTGGATCCTATTCCAATTCATCATGAAATTGAATCACCCATTTTAGATGATCATATTGAAGTTGACCAATTTTACAATTTTGAAAATCCTATGGATAAATTGGTAAGTTCTTTTTATTACATTGAACCCAATGAGATATGCGACCTAGATTCTCACAATCTCTTTACTTCTGAAACTGATTGTACAATTCTGACGGAAGATGTTGACCTTAGTTTTGAAGAATTGTATGGCGTTGAGCTAGAATTCCTTAATATTGGAAGTAAAGAGATATCACCCATATTAGGTCACATTCCATTGTGGGAAGAAGACTGTGGACTTGAGTTTCAATTTCTTGACTTGGACTCAATTCTTGAACCTAGCCCGACTCCTGAGCCCTTACTTGGTTTGAGCATCTTCCTTGAGTCGGTATTCGTTCCCGTACCTATAATGTCCAAGTCAATAATTCCATCTTTTCATACTCCATTTTGGGACAAGGAGGTTGAGACAATTAACTCTGAAATTTATTATGAAATTTGGAAATTTGATGGGGTGGAAATACTAAAAATTGATTATACATATATTTTAGTGGGTTATGTAAGGAAAGTTTCTGGTGGGTTCCACCAAATTATCTGTCATCTTGATTGGGCCGCATTTCGTGGACCAATTAGACCACCTTCGGAACCACCACCCTAAGGTAACTTCCGCCTTCCCTTGTTCTGTTTCATGCATATATGCATTCATTCATACATTGAGACAATGCATGAGATAAGTGTGGGGGTGGTCTTTACTAACATACTAATAAGTAGACACTAACAAAATTTGCTAATAAAAAAAAATATATAAAAAAAAAGTTATAAAAAGGAAATATTTTGACTTTTTTTGAAAGAAATCTAAGTTAGTTTTAAGGATTAGGAAAATCGTGATTAGGATTTCTAAAAACTTTGTCAAAATAAATAAATTGTTTAAATTTTTAGGTATAGAAGAGAAATTGAATAAGTAATTAGTCTTGATTTTTACCTTAATGAAATATGCATACCAAATGCATATCTAGGATTCTAAGACAAAGACCTTGTGCCTCATAAAAAAAAAAGAAAAAAAATCACCAATTAAGCGGGATACATGTGCCTCAAGAAGCATAAGTATTCACGCCTAAAGGTGAGTAAATAAAATAAAGTCCTTAGTTTTGGGCCTAGTTCACTCGAATTTGAGTCCGCGGGGTGTTTTCTCACCTGGTGCCCTAAAGCCAACCGGTTTGGGAGTCATCGACTTTAAGTTCGTTACATGGGTGGATTAGAAAGCCTAAGAAAATTAAGGAAAAATTACTTATATATGTATTAACACATCTAATAGTCAATTAGTTAGGTATGAGGGCCTCAAGAAGCCTTAATGCTTATACGAAAGAAAATTAGATGCGTTATACATATTAAAAAAAATAAATAAATAAAATATTATATATATATATATATATATATATATATATATATATATATATATATATATATATATATATATATATAAAGAGGCATGAGAGTCCAAGTTAAGGAATTCCTAGTAAAACATAAGGATGCATATGATTTTGGTAACGAAAAAGACTATATTAGAAATTCAATTTTAATTCTTACCTAAAATGGAAAACAATTAACTTTATTAAGACTAAGTTTAAAGAATGAATAAAAATGAGGATCCTAAAACTTATAGACTACTTAGTCTCTTCAATAATAATTCAAATATTTTTCTTTTTATGGATTTTGTGGGTGTAATCTGCTGAAAACCCTCACGAGACAACACTCGTCCTCTAGGGTAACCTAGAGGTTTAACGGCTTGTTGCACGTGCTAAGTGCAATCGTGATTCCTACGAAAGTGAGTTAGGTTAGATTAACTTTTTCTTTTTCTTGTTTTTACTCGAGGACGAGCAAAAAGATAAGTGTGGGGGTGTGATTGGTAGTCAAAAGTGCATTTTTATCATAACATTTACCATCACATTTTCAAATTTATTCATTTAATTCTGCACAATTATTAATATTTTATATTTTATTATGTGCAGGCCTCGAATTATTATTTTAATAATAAATAAAGCTTAATGAAGCCCAAAAGCCCACATTTGAAGCCCAAGTGCAAAAGTGCAAATATCAATTGTCAAAGTGCAAATATACAAGGGCTAAAGTTGCAATTATTAAAGATGAGGGAAGGATAGAATTCTACCCAAACCTAAACACTTGCAGATGAGGATGAAAGACAAAGATAAGATGCAGAGATAAGGAAATTCGTTTAAAAGAGATTGGGAGAATTCAAGATCTAGGTAACTTGATTTCTAAGTTATCTCGAAATCCCAAGATGAAGAGCCAGGATCACACTTCCAGAAGCAAACGCCCAGATGAACGGATCAGGAGAGGCCACGCGCCAAAGCGCGTGGCCAGCAGAGCCAGTATTGCCGCAAAATTGCGGCAAAGACCAGGTTTTTGCGGCATTTTGGATGAAGCAGACTACCAGATTTCGTGGGCGACTTTATCCAGAACTCTTCTCCCTTCTGAAGCTATAAATACCCCCTGCAGTGCAACGTACAGAGTCGTCCAGCGTCCAGCAGAGGGCCAAAAGCTAGGGTTTTTAGGTTTTTCTTCTTTCTTCTAGGTTATATTTTCTTTCCTCCTTTGTAAATTTTATTTCTTTTTGTAAAAGCTGAGAGGAGACGATGTATTCATGGAGGAAGGGATCCACTTGTACTGATGGTGACAGTCGGTGTAAGTTGTATTTTTCCACCATTGTTTAATAATCAAATCGAGGTTTGTTTTTGTTCTTTTTATTCTATTCTTGTTTTATTGTGTCTCTATCTTTGTTCTATCATTGTTCTTCTTTTTTTTTTATGACATCGTTTCTTTCTCTAATGTCTTGCCCACCATGAGATCCAACTGCTTCGAGAATACCTAGCCGAAGAAGGAACCTTGATGGCCTATGGCGATGAACAGGTCTTCATAGTTGTCTTTTATTTCGTAGTTAAGAAGGCGGACGATCCTATACGCCATGCTTGTACGCCTTCTAAGAAAAGGTAAATCATCGCAACGGTTCAAACGGTAAGCAGACTGAAGAGGTAATCTTTCTTTCTTTCTTTCTTTAGTGTAGATCTCTATTCCATCTATCTCAAATTCTTTTCTCCCACTTCATTGTAAATACAACTCTAATAATAAAAATAAATAATTTTTAGAGTAAAACTTACAAACGCTTCCATCGCTAGTCCCTCCCTGAGGATCACGACCCGCATAGCCTTGCTACAGCGGATAGTATTGAACACTGCACACCTTTACTTCTAAATCTAATATCTATATTTTGTGTGCAGGTAAGAGTTCAATCAATAGGCTTGGATATTATTGGCCAACCATGATAGCCGATGCCATCCAATATGCACGAAGGTGTAAAGCATGCCAAATCCATGCAGACTTCATACATCAGCCCTCAGAGTTGCTTCATCCAACTATTACTTCATGGCCATTTGAAGCATGGGGAATCGATGTCGTAGGGCCAATCAGCCTCTCTTCGACAAAAGGACACCGGTTTATCCTGGCAATAACCGATTACTTTTCAAAATGGGCGGAAGCCATACCACTGGTTGAAGTCAAAACTTCTAACGTGGTCAATTTCATCAAACACCATGTCATCCATCGGTTTGGTGTCCCTAGACGGATCATCCATGATAATCGTCCCCAATTCATAAGCCAGGTATTCTATCGATTCTGCGATAAATACCGAATTCAGAATGTGGCTTTAACTGCCTATAATCCCGCCGCTAATGACTTGGCGGAAGCAATCAACAAAACGATCATCAAGTTACTCAAAAAGTTCGTCTCCTCGAATAAGCGAGATTGGGATGAAAAGCTTGGTGAATGTCTTTGGGCCTACCGAACCACGGTTCGGACCCCAACAGGTAATACGCCTTTTTCCCTGGTGTACGGGTGTGAAGCAGTCATACCGTTAGAAATCCAGATGCCGTCATTGTTAGTCGCTTTAATGACTAAGACACATCAAAGGATAACGATCGCTTGCATCTTCAAGAGCTCGAAGTCTTAGATGAGAGGCAGTTACAAGCTCAGCAGCACATCGAGTTATATCATGCTCGGATCTCAAAAGCCTTCAATAAGAAGGTCAAACAAAGAGTCTTCTGGAAAGGAGATTTGGTTTTAGCCGTCAGACGACCGATGATCATGACGCACAAAACCAAAGGCAAATTTCAGCCTAAATGGGAAGGACCGTTTGTAATAGAAACAGTCTATTCAAACGGAGCATATCGCCTTATGACTTCAGATGGTGATTTACTCATGATGCCAATCAACGGCAAGTTCTTAAAGAAGTATTATCCTTGATTAAGGATCCTTCTCATGATCAAGTTAACATTGCACCTCTGATCGAGACCTTCAAATCCAAGGTACGCAGAAAGAAAGCTTCTCTCTTCCTCCAAACGAGATCATACAACCATAAACCAGTAGGAACCTGGTCATACACTGGTTGTCTCAAAGGAGAATCAAGGTTACATGCACTAACCACACGATCCAATACCTTTAACGGTTAAGGGTAGAGGAAAATGTTGGCCTTTAAGCCCAACATAAGTCCTCGACAACTCATCATGCTGAGGGGAATAGCATGGCTAGCCCGACTTAAGCGGTAGTTGGTAAAGGCATATCAAACCCGTTGACAGCTGAGGATTTGCTAAAAATCCTAAGGGACTTGTTCCCTTTTGATTCCCTCTCAAAATCACTTACTAATTCTCATCCATAGAATGGTAAGACCACATATAAAGATCTTTCCATCCATTTTGCTGTTACGTTAACATTAAACCTATGACAGTGATTTCCTCGTTTCTCTCTGCGAGAATGAGACCCTTTTCATGCTATGTTTAACAGTTTACCTCTGGCATCCATTTCACTATTACGTAACATTAAACTTATGACAATGATTTCCTCGTTTCTCTCTGCGAGAACGAGACCCTTTTCATGCTATGTTTAACAGTATATCTCTGGCATCCATTTCACTGTTACGTTAACATTAAACCTATGACAGTGATTTCCTCGTTTCTCTCTGCGAGAACGAGACCCTTTTCATGCTATGTTTAACAGTATACCTCTGGTATCCATTTCGCTGTTACGTTAATATTAAACCTATGACAGTGATTTCCTCGTTTCTCTCTGCGAGAACGAGACCCTTTTCATGCTATGTTTAACAGTATACCTCTGGCATCCATTTCGCTGTTACGTTAACATTAAACATATGACAGTGATTTCCTCGTTTCTCTCCGCGAGAACGAGACCCTTTCCATGCTATGTTTAACAGTATACCTCTGGCATCCATTTTGCTATTAAGTTAACATTAAACCTATGATAGTGATTTCCTTGTTTGACAAATTTTGAGCTTGGTGGCTTCTCAATCGGTTAAGTTATTGCGACCTCTGAACCGGCAGATAGCCAAGTCTCATCTTTTAGTCCGGTAAGGACTATTTCGAGCTTGGTGGCTTCTCAATCGGTTATGTCATTGCGACCTCTGAACCGGCAGATAGCCAAGTCTCATCTTTTAGTCGGTAAGGACTATTTCGAGCTTGGTGGCTTCTCAATCGGTTATGTCATTGCGACCTCTGAACCGGCAGATAGCCAAGTCTCATCTTTTAGTCCGACAAGGACTATTTCTTTGTCATCATATGACAAAATTTCGAGCTTGGTGGCTTCTCAATCGGTTATGTCATTGCGACCTCTGAACCGGCAGATAGCCAAATCTCATCTTTTAGTCCGATAAGGACTATTTCTTTGTCATCATATGACAAAATTTTGAGCTTGTGGCTTCTCAATCGGTTATGTCATTGCGACCTCTGAACTGGCAGATAGCCAAGTCTCATCTTTTAGTCCGGTAAGGATTATTTCGAGCTTGGTGGCTTCTCAATCGGTTATGTCATTGCGACCTCTGAACCGGCAGATAGCCAAGTCTCATCTTTTAGTCCGGCAAGGACTATTTTTTTGTCATCATATGACAAAATTTCGAGCTTGGTGGCTTCTCAATCGGTTATGTCATTGCGACCTCTGAACCGGCAGATAGCCAAGTCTCATCTTTTAGTCTGGTAAGGACTATTTCTTTGTCATCATATGACAAAATTTCGAGCTTGGTGGCTTCTCAATCGGTTACGTCATTGCGACCTCTGAACCGGCAGGGAAGTCAAAACGAAATTACTTTTATTGATTCCGAAAAAAGGGATACATGAATAAATAGATTACAAGCTATGAGGGTGCTTCATAGGACTTGATCCGTCCTTCAAGAGTGGCCAACCTAGTCTTCCTCTCTTCAGCAGCCCTGATAAGCGCCTGCGACCTCAACTCGGCCTCATTAAAGTTCGCTGTCTGGGCCAAGCGAGCTTCAATTTCAATCAAGGTTGGCCTCTGTGCTAGCTCCTGCTGCAAAACTTCATCATTCTGAGCCTTAAGCTGCTCAAGCCGGGCAGTCTCTTCAAGACGCATTGGTTCAGCCTTGGACAGAAGAAGATTAGCCTTTCGGATCATTTCCTTGGCCTTTTCAATTTATCCTCAGCGTCAAGAAGAGCACTGCTAGAAGCGTCTATAGCATCCCCGAGCTCTACTTTTCTTGTCTCCAAGGATTTCAAATCAGAAGAAATTGCCTTAGCAGCTTCCTGAGCGGGAAGATGAGCTTCATGCATTTGAGCAGCTAGATGGAGCTGTTCGTTGACTGAAGACTCCAGATCTGAATGACTAAGACAGAGCCATTCATCCACATCCCTCTCAAGTCTGTCAACCAGAAGCTCCAATGTGGCGGCCTGGTCATCCCCTCCAAAGTCTCGGATACTGTCAATGCTTCGGGAGAGGACCACCTTTAAAGCGGAAAATAAGGTAGTCGAGCCCTTCAAGATCAAAGCAATGGATCGCTTCAAGCTCTTATAAAAGCTATCGACTAACTCAGCCACAAATTCATTCTCGGCCTCAATCACTCCTGGCAAACAATCAGCCCCTGAAGACAGAGTTTCCACCGGCCTTATTGACACTAATGTGGAAGGAATAGTAGGAGCACTGGCTGCAGCAACATGAGAGGTCGTCGACGATCTCGGAGGAGTCCTCATTGGAACCAGTACGCTAGCCACAACCGAGGTAGGACTAGTGACTATTTCCGGGAGAACTGGCTCAACCACCAATGTCGGAGAAGTAGGACTGGTAATCACCTTCAGCTCCGTGCCTGGCAAGATAGGCGGCACTAGCAAAACCAATGGCACCTCACTCATTGATATAGTTGGGAGCGAGGTTGGTTCCATGACTACCGTCCCCTCAATTTCAGCTCCTCTGGCTGGTTCAGGCTGATTAGGAGGGTAGGTCGTGATACAAAGCATCCAACTCAGCAGCATCCGCCGCGGTTGAAGTACTTACTTCACCCCTGGATCCCTCAGGAGGACAGGTTGGCTCTCTTGAAGCCGATGCACCCAAAGGCGGAACACCTACAATAAGACTTTGTTTAGGCAAGGCACAATAAATAGCAGGAGTCAAAAGGTCATAACAGTACCAAAAGATGGTGTCGCCTCAACTGTCTTGACGGCTGCATCAGTCCCTACAGGCTCCATTGGAAAATCTTTGGCAGAATCAACACGAATGGCCGGCTCACGCTCACTTGCCGAACCCTCCGTGGTCCACCCAAAAGAGCTAGAGGCTACGGGACTCCCTTTTGAAGTCCCAACGCCCGAAGGACCTACATCAGCTGCATCATCTCCGGACTCTTTCGAGACGACGAAATAGCCAGCTTCATTGCCTTCTCTATAGGTGAACAGGGGATCATAATGCTCCCCCTGTTCTCCGGCAGCCTCAGCTCTTAGGCTTCTCATCGCCTCAGTCCCTGAATCATGAAGTAAACAATAAGCTACATGGAGCACATAAGAAGCGTATTATAAGAATGAAGTTGATCTTACCCGGGTCCGGAGCAGCTTTACCAGTAGTCTGCCTAGAAGCCGACAACTTAAGGACTAATGGGGCAGGAGGAAGAGGTGCTGCAGATAATTCGCCCTTTGTAACAACCGTAGGAGCGTAGCGACGAGGCTTCTTCACTACCCTCTTCCTACGAGACCCACCTTCCCGCTTTCGCTTGAGGGGGACGTCAGGATCTTCTTCCTCCACTTCTTCCACATCAATATGCATGGGGACCGTACCCACCACACCAGAAGCAGCTGCTGGAGCCTCAGCACCTGTATCCGCTTTAAAGCGAGGACTTCCTACATCCGAGGCTTCGCTATCATCAACGGTAATGAATTCCTCGAGGCCTGGAACGCGGACCCTCTTACCCTCACTCTTCTCAGTGACCTTCTATTTTAGCCGCTGAGAGATCAACTTCACACCAAAGGAATTAATAGAAAATCCAGTGGGTGTGGAGTTCGAGGTTGTATACCACCGGCAGAATCCCAGGATCGTCAGAAGATTAGGAGTCCTTAGCGGCATGCACAGTCGCGCCTCAGTACAGCCAGCAATAAAGAACCGCCAGGCACGAGCTCCATCGATGAGGCTCCCCTGAAGGCCAGGCTGCTGTTCGGATTACCTACGTACAGTTGGTCATATCCAAACTGACGGGCAAACCGACTCGGAACATAGGGCTCCAGGCAACAGGTGTCCTCACTTCTATACAACAAGTGTGATGGCCGGATGCTGACCAGCCATTCAAAGACTCCCCGACTTAATGACGTCTGCCCTTCTCCTACATCCTTAAATTCCTTACCATAGCCTGCATCGCGAATGTAGGGGAAGCATCAGAAAAGGCTATAAACATCATGACGACACAACAGCTTACGGATCGCAGCCACATAAGTCTTTGACCATGAACGCCCCTCGAATCGACGGAGAAGCGCCATTCGAACACCTTCTGGGGGCTCCTCTCCGGCTTGGATGATGGAAGGGCAGTGAAGGGCAAACCATGCCATCAAATAAGTATACGGTAAACCTATTCTGGGGTTTGGTCCATCGCGAGGCAAGATAGTCCCTTTTCCCGCTTCGTTACTGGTGGCCTACAGAAAGCCTCCGTCAATGCACGAAGGCCTCTTTGAATACAACACACCATGGCTGGAAGAAGTTCAAGAGAACGACCATGGACTAGCCGAACGGCAGGCAATAAGACAGTCGGATGAATGACATCGCCAGACGAAGACGGCACCACACATCTCTTCAACCAGACTGTTAAAAAGCCAGCCAAAAGTGCCTTCCAGGATGTCGGCCGACGAGCCTGGTGGTGGAAACTCCGAAGAATATCACCTTTCTCGTAGGGTCCGTCATCTTCTTCCAGAATCAAATCCCCTTGAGAGTGCTCTTGCATCCGACGAAAGATGTCTTCATCTGTAACTCCACAATGAGCCGCTTCAGGAGTACCTTCCAAGTCGGGGAACAAATAATTTTCCCAACTCTTCAAACTGCATGAAGCTCCCTTACTGCTCCCATGCATGCTGGAGCAAATGTACAGGTGACACATCAATTCCCGGTAGGTCTCAAGCAAAGCGGGCTCCTACTTCTCCAGAAGTGCCAATTCCGCCTCGCATGGGAAATATTCTTCATATGGGAGAGACCCCAAAGGCAGAGCAGAGAGACTTCCCACATCTCGTGCAGAGCCATACCCAATTCGCCAATAGGGGTGAAGAAGGTCCCTGTAGCCGGGCAGTACAACTTAAAGATGACGTAGAAGTTCGCTACGCTCATCTGAATGCCATAACAGGTCGCCCTGACGGCCTCGTAGAGTCCCAGCCTCTCCAGATCCTCCTTAAAATGAGCAAGGACATATAGAGTCAAGTCCCTCCACCATGCCTTGGGAGGGTGAATCCATCCCGGGGTCCTGAAATCAGTGGCTGGATAATTGCCACAAACTTTAAAGAACTGATTTCCAAAGGTCTAAGCCACCGCAGGATTTTCCCCCACTAGGATATCTTGAAGTACATTCCCGGGGTGGAGACCCAATATGCAGCGAGGAGGACCTGCCCTTGTGTAACCGGGAGACGGAATTTTCAACTTCCCTACGTGAACGGAGTCAGTAGTCCGAGTTACTTGCCACTGCATTTTTCGAGCCCTCGTCACACATTGAAAGAAGGACAAGGGAAAATGTCGCTTGCAAGATGGGAGATAGTACTTCTCACCATCCAATTGGAAAATCCCTGCCCCTCTCCGGCTAGCAGCTGGTGATCGTTGTCGGGTGCTGCATCTCCGAACATGAAGCCGAGCTTTCGATAGATTCTTCGGTCAGAATCTTCAAGGAGAGTGATTAGTCTCTAATTTTGCATAATTTTCATCACATTCTCATATTTATTTCATGTAAAATTTTGCTAATAAAACCTTACTTGCTTGATCCTAGGTCCATGGTGTGCAAATGAAGAAGAAGACCTAAATCACCATTTAATTGGTAATTAAAAGCCTACCAAGTAGCCATTGACCTTAGAGTGAATATTTTGTCAGCTCAGGACATCAAATCGCAAATCCAGGAGCTCAGGTGGATAGAAGACAGACTGGGCGACGCACTGCCCAAAACTGGCGCGCGTCGCCCTGCCTGGGCCGCGAAAACGCAGCCCTGGCCGAGTTTTCGCGGCCCTTTGGGCGCGCGCGCCTGCGCTTTGGGCCACGTACTTCCCACGTGACCCCCTTTCCCCTGGTGCCTATAAATACCCCTAGGGTCTTCAGTTTGAGCAGATCTAGAGTTAGAGCAAGTTGTGTAGTTTTGTTTTTAGTTTGTAGTTGTTGTTGTTCTTCTTCTTCTAGTTTTAGTTTTAGCCATTAGAGTGAAAGAGAGAGAGAGAGTGTGTGTAAAGTGTGTGTATTTGAAGGGTGACAAGATAATACAAGTACTACTTCTCTTCCTTCTTTCCATTACTTGTCTTTGCCATTTACTTTTACTTCCTTATTGTAGTGTAACTTCTTTCTTCTTCACCTCTTTTTTTTTACTTTGTTGTAGTGTAACTTCCTTTCTTTAACTTTTCCTTTCTTTTGTTTTCTTGTAGTGCAACTCCCTCTTTCCACTTCTTTTTCTTTGTTGTTTCTTTTACCCTTATGGCTAACTAACTTTTCATTAGCATGGCTAACTAACTACTAACCCACTAATTTCTAACACTTGATTGATAACCCACATGAGTCAAATAGTGTCAAACAAGCCTTGTGCAAATAAGAGCTATGGCATCTTAAGACGAGAGTTCTAAGTCTAATTTACCTACAAGTATTTACTTTCTTATACTTCATACTTAATGAGTTTTTGATGATCTATGGGTGTGTACTTTACTTGTTATTGTAAGTTAGAGACTTTTCCTTTTAACTTTGCCAATACCGTTAGTGCACTCGTGTCTTCCCTTATTCTCGCCTTCTATTGGATCTTGATAATGGAATGTCCGAGTTTTTGCCGTGTAAGGCTAAGTTTTAGGATGAACTTTCACTCGATTTCTATGTGAATAGTTCCAATACAAAAGGGTTGTGTTCGCCTATGATCCATCGTGAGGCTATCTTCCAAAAGTTAGAAATTAGTGGGATCACTTAGTAGAAAGTTAGCCATGCATTTTTACAACTAAGAAAAAAAATCACTTTTACAAACCACCAAAACATTTTCCAACAATTCTAAAAACAACTTGTTTTCACTTTTCTCTTTATTTGGAAACAAGAACTTTCTTTTTTTTCTTGAACTTTGAAGCCGCAACAAGCTTCCATCGCTCTCCCTCCTTGTGGATACGACCCGTATAGCCACTTCGCTACTACGGAAGAATCGCAAAAGCAGTAACATCAACCTACACTTCCTTCTCTTATTTTAGTGCTTGCTTTTTGCCGATCAAATTTTGCGCCGTTGCTGGGGAGGAAACGACTTTATTGTTTACTACTAAAGATTGTTCTTTTTATGTGTAGGAGAAGTACCAAGGAGCTCACTATCACGGGAAGCGAAAGAGGTGGCCAAGGACATTGCACGAGGATTCATTTGCCCTCAGAAAAATTCGTGTAAAAGCGAGTTTTTCCGATTGAAGTACTAACAAACTCGCTTGCAGGGTTGCCGAAAGCCGCTAAAAAAATTGCTTTCTAAATTTTTAGTTTCCTTGGATGCTTCACCTTATGCATGTGTAATAATCTTAACAGAAATCCACTTGTTGCTTATTTGAAATCTGGGTTAGACTTTTGCATTTAGAGCACGTGTCTATTGCAATTCATTTCAATTTCTGTTGAAGAGTGCTGGAGACAAGGTACGTGTGCATTCATATAGAATAGGACCAACATTTGAAGTGATTTACCACTTTGAATGTTAACTTGTTGTGAATAAACTGCATACTTGCACAATTGACTTTAGGGGCAAAACCCAAATAAACAAGATAAGGTGGGGATTTCATCACCCTTCCTTAGCCCAAAAATCATCTCCAAGTGCACTCACATTTTCCCAAACCTTAACTAAAATCAATAGACGTTGGCCCTAGGGACATCTCGGACTCACTAAGAGATTAACCGAGGTTGGAAATTGTAAGAACTATACTCCTGCAAAATCGGTGTCTAAGGAAAGTGGATTGAAAGGTAAAGCCTCGAAAGCTTCGTGGTTTGGCGTAATTAGGCCCGTGGCTCCGCCCGGATACCTTCCCCCGAGCTTTGTTTTTTCCTGGCCGATTAGCTTGTAGTCGAGTTCCTGTAACAACCTTCCCGGGAGAATCGACCAGTTAGGAGTCATCTAGGTCCAGGTACCTTAGACTAAGGCGTGTGGTTGTTTTTACTTTCTTTTGTTTGTTTTTCATTCTTTTCGTTTGTTTGTTGTTTGTACGTTGTTTGTGGTGTGTTGCATGCAAGAGTGGGTTAGAGATCCTGCAACTTCCAGATTAAAAAGAAACACTTCTCTACCCTTGCATCCCGAACCGGTGATGGTGTCACTTCAGGATAGATTTTACCCGATCAGAACTTCACTTCCATCTTGCATAAAACTTCCTGAAGCAAACGGCAATAATTTTGAGTTAAAGCCCCAATTCATTAACACTCTTCTCAAATTTCATGGTTTAGAATCGGAGGACGCATACTTCTTTGTTAGGAAATTTGAAGAAGTATGCCTCATGATGCGTATACCCCAGCTAGGAGACGATGCCGTTAGGTTACGTTTCATCCCTTTTCCCTAAAGGACCTAGCTAAGAAATGGTTGTACAGTTTGGCAGCAGATTCAGTCACGACGTGGGATGATTTCGTCAAGGCCTTCTTGAAGAATTTCTACCCAATTCACAAAACTGCCCTCATTAGGAAGAACATCATGCAGTTTAGGCAAGAACCGAGAGAACCATTTTGGAGATACTTTGAGCAATTCAAAGATCTCCTAGCTCAGTGCCCTCATCATGGCGTGGAGAAATGGCGTCAGTGCCAGATTCTCTACGATGGTCTAGATTATCAGACGAAGACCTTGTTAGAAACAATGTGTCAGGGAGGGTTCTTGCAGAAGGATGAGAATCAGGGTTGGGATTTATTTGAAGATTTAGCAGAGAAAACCCTGCAATGGGAACCAGCCTCGAAAAAACTTAAGAATTCACAATCTATAGCTTCAAGAGGAGGGCTCCTATCTCGAGAATCATCCATAGCTGCCGAGGCTAAGATTGCTACCCTAATGAGGAGGATAGAGGCTCTGGAAACAAAAGAGCCTGCCAGTGTCAACTAGATCAACCCACCACCAATTCACAATCCGGGTTGTTCATATTGTCAGGCACCAAACCATGTTTTTGAAGAGTGCCTGTTTTCCATGCCCAGCAAGTGCCACCGGAACATATGAACGCGGCTTACTCACGGCCGCCTCATAACCCTACTCACAGACCTACAATCCCGGTTGGAGGAATCACCCAAATTTCTCCTGGGCCCCGAATAATCCTCCCAGGCCTAATTTCTCCAACAATTTTCACCATTCTACTCCTTCACTAACTTTTCCCAGTCAAGCCCCAGCTTCCTCCCCCCAAGGCTCACCAATGGAAAAGAAAATCTGTAAATTGGAGGAGAGCATAGAGGCTTTCATAAAGTCCCAAGCTGCTTTCATGCAGAACCAGGGAAAAACTCTGAACAGTCATTTACAGGCCATATCGAGATTGAAAATGCAGATGAGCCAGTTAGCTAGCTCCCTAAGTGAAATACCAAAAGGTACTTTGCCTAGTCAGCCACTAGTTAACCCAAAAGCCTCCAATCAAGCATATGAAATTCAGGATCCATCGATTAACCAGTGCAATGCTGTTCACACATTGCGATCTGGGAAGAAGGTAGACAACCAGGTCTACCAACAGAAAAGTCCTGTCCATCCTGATCCCACTCCAGCCTCCACCTCTACTAGTTCGTCCCAATCCGCTCCACAAACATCTGACGAGGACAAAGCTGCTGAACAAGTTCATAAGCCTGTAGCACCCTTTCCCAATAGGCTTAGGAACAACAATAAGAATATGCACATGGAGAAAATGCTAGAGATGTTCAACCAGGTCAAATTGAAAGTGCCACTTCTTCCAACAGGTCCCGGCTTATGCCAAATTTTTTAAGGATATGTGTACGAAGAAGAGAAAGACCAATGTGCCCAAGAAAGTGTTCTTGGCAACCAACATAAGCAAAATTCTGTCTGGTCTCATTCTGGTGAAATACAAGGATCCCGGATGTCCCACCATTTTCTGCACCATAGGACAGACCAAAATTAGTAGAGTACTTCTTGACCTGGGAGCAAGTATCAACTTACTACCTCTCTCAGTATACCAGCAACTTGGGTTGGGTAAGCTAAGCCCAACTTGAGTCACCATTCAGCTAGCTGACCGATCTGTGAAGATCTCAAAGGGGGAAATCACAGCGTCCTCATCCGGGTCAGGGATTTCATTTACCCCGTTGACTTCATTGTGCTTGAGACCCAACCTGTGTCCAATCTTAGGTCTCAAACTCCCGTCATCTTAGGGCGCCCATTCCTTGCTACAGCCAATGCCATAATCAACTGTAGGAATGGGTCCATGCGATTAACTTTTGAAGATATGACGAAGGAAGTCAATGTCTTCAATCTTGGAAGACAACCTAGGGATGTCAATGATCAGACATTTGAGGTCAATTCTATTGAAAATCTGACCAGTGAGCATGAGGAAAGCATGGAGACAGAAACTGAGGCAGAATTTGATCTGAAGGCTGAGGATTTTAATCTAGACCAGATCATCGATTCAGCAGTGGATTGTGCATCAAACCCCAGTATACCCCATCCTAGGATTGAAAGCCCAGAAATTGCCTCCAATGAAGCAACACCTTCCCTAGAGCTAAAAGCCTTACCTGAATACCTCAAGTACGCCTACCTCGGCGGAAAGGAAACCTTGCCAGTCATCATAGCATCCCACCTGACTGAGCAACAAGAGGACAGCTTAATGTCTATTCTGAAAAGACATAGGAAGCTATTGGATGAACGATGAAGGACATCAAGGGAATAAGTCCAGCCATAGTGCAACATAGAATCCATTTAGTCGATGAAGCAACCCCTAGGAGGGACCCACAACGCAGGCTTAACCCTCTCATGCAAGAGGCAGTTAAGGCAGAAATTCTGAAACTATTAGATAATGGGATTATTTATCCCATTTCTGATAGCCAATGGGTTAGCCCTGTTCATGCGGTCCCAAAGAAGGCTGGCTTTACGGTGGTAGAAAATGAGGAAAAAGAATTGGTACAAACAAGACTGCCTACCAAGGTTCGTGTTTGTATCGACTACAGGAAGTTGAATGCAGCTACCCGTAAAGACCACTTCCCGCTACCCTTCATCGACCAAATGCTTGAGCGTTTGGCTGGACATGAGTACTACTGCTTCCTAGATGGGTACTCGGGATACAATCAAATCCCCATTGCTGTAGAAGACCAGGAAAAGATGACGTTCACCTGCCCTTTCGGAACCTTTGCTTATCGGCGCATGCCTTTTGGATTATGCAATGCTCCCGCAACGTTCCAACGGTGCATGCTTAGTTTATTCTCTGACATGGTGGAATGTTTCTTGAGATTTTCATGGATGATTTCTCTATCTACGGAGATTCATTTGATCAGTGTCTTCATCACCTAGTGTTAGTGCTACAAAGATGCATTGAGAAGAACCTAACTCTAAACTGGGAAAAATGTCACTTCATGGTGAGACAGGGGATTGTCTTGGGCCATGAGATTTCGAGAAGAGGCATAGAAGTGGATAAGGCTAAAGTAGAAGTGATTGCTAAACTTTCACCACCCAAAAGCATCAAGGATATTAGATCCTTTCTAGGGCATGCTGGGTTCTACCGACGGTTCATTAAGGATTTTAGCAAAATCGCTAGGCCCTTAACCAACCTGCTCGCTAAGGACATGCCCTTTGATTTCAACGATGAGTGTTTTAAATCATGGGGGAAGCTTAGCTAAGCAAGAATTTATCTCATTTCTGCTCCTAATTGGACCCAGCCATTTGAAATCATGTGTGATGCATCTGATTTTGCTATTGGCACTGTTCTAGGACAGCGCATCGACAATAGGCAGCACGTGATTTATTACTCGAGTAGGACTTTGAATGACGCCCAACAGAACTATACAATGACTGAAAAGGAATTCTTGGCCGTTGTCTTTGCGTTAGAAAAGTTTCGGCCTTACTTGTTAGGTTCGAAGACAGTGATTTTTACGGATCACTCGGCTCTGAAATACCTCATGACCAAGAAGGAAGCAAAAGCCCGACTGATTCGATGGATCCTTTTGCTTCAAGAATTTGACTTAGAAATTCGGGACAAATGAGGTATAGAAAATGTGGTCGCTGATCATCTCTCACGAATTCCGAATGCACCAACCATCCAAACTCCGATCAACGAGGATTTTCCAGACGAGCACATCCTAGCCATTCTTAAGGAACCCTGGTATGCGGACATTATTAATTACCTGGCCACGGGACAATTACCTGCTGACTGGACAAAGCAAGACCAATACCACTTCTTTGCCCAAGTACGGTATTTCTTCTGGGAAGAACCGTATCTTTTTAAGTATTGTCCCGACCAAATTATTAGACGATGCATACCAGAGGAGGAACAGAGGAGTGTGCTCAGCTTTTGCTATGACCTTGCATGCGGAGGACACTTCGGTCCCCGCAAGACGGCAGAGAAGGTTCTACAAAGTGGGTTCTACTGGCCCACTTTGTTCAAAGACTCATATCATTTTTGCAAGTCATGCGTAAATTGTCAGAAAATTGGGAAAATTTCAAGAAGAGACATGATGCCCTTAAACCCGATCCTTGAAGTTGAAATTTTTGATGTTTGGGGTATCGATTTCATGGGCCATTCCCAATTCCTTCGGCAACCAGTTCATTTTGGTTGCCGTAGATTATGTCTCTAAGTGGGTAGAAGCTGTGCCAACTAAGACAAATGACAACAAAGTGGTTGTCAAATTTCTCAAGGAACATCTTCTCCCGATTTGGCACCCCTATAGCGATAATTAGTGATAATGGATCGCATTTCTGCAACAGAGTTTTTGAAGCTCTGATGCGAAAATATTCAATCAATCACAAGTTATCGACTCCGTATCATCCCCAGACAAATGGGCAGGTCGAAGTCACCAACCGACAGATCAAGCTCATTCTGAAAAAGACTGTCAGACAAAACCAAAAGGATTGGTCGGTTAAGCTCAATGATGCATTGTGGGCTTACCGCACTGCTTTAAGACAGTTCTGGGGATGTCTCCTTATAGAATTGTGTTGAAAAAAACCTGTCATCTGCCAGTAAAGTTAGAACACCGGGCCATTTGGGCAATTAAGCAACTCAACTTTGATCTGACCAAGGCCGATGAACTTAGGAGACTGCAGATTTTAGAATTAGAGGAGATACGAAATGAAGCCTATGAGAATGCCCGAATCACCAAGAGCAGGACTAAACTTTTCCATGACCAAATCATAACCCGGAAAAACTTTGCACCAGGAGATAAGGTTCTGCTGTATAACTCTAGGCTTCATATTTTCGCGGGAAAGCTGAAAACTCGTTGGTCGGGACCGTTCATTGTGTGCACTGTTTTCCCACACGGTGCTGTGCTTATTGCAGACCCTAAGAACAACACGGAATTCAAAGTCAATGGGTAAAGACTGAAGCCCTTCTTGACCACTGAGCCTATGACTCTGGATGATAGTGTGCTGACTCTTTTTGCCCCGTCATACACCTAACCACAACAAATAAAAATAAAAAAAAACTTGTTTATATGCTTACCCCTTCTACATTTTTTTTAGCCTATTCGTACTTGGCCGGCCCGAGTCCACGAAGATGGTGACATCATTTCTTCCCCCTATTTATTGCATTCGCATTTCCATATGCATTCATTGAGGACAATGCATTAGATAGGTGTGGGGGGTGCTAACACTTTTTCTTTTTCTTTTATTCTTTCTTTCAAAAAAAACTCTCCAGATTGAAAAGAAATTTCATACTCTTTATAAAAATACAAAAGATTATAGGAATTACGGGAACCTTATTAATGAATCTTTATTTTTACCTAAGTAAACAAGAAAGAGTGGTTTGACTAAAAAGTTAAGAGGGATAACGAAAATAACTCATACGTTTATTTAGCCTTAGTAGAATATGCATAAACCACACACACATGCTTGGGATTTAGAGACACAACTCTGAAAAAAAAGAGAAAAAAAAAGAAAAAGCTGGATAATTGTGCCTCAAGAAGTATACAATAATGTATAAATAAATCTTGATTTCGTGGCCTACTCCACTTGCATATTTGACCTGAAGGGTGTTTTTCCACCTGGTGCCCTAAGACCATCTGGTTTGGGAGTCATCGGTTTGATATGTGTTACATAAGTGAAGTAGAAAGCCTAATGGAACCAAAAATAATAAGTAAATATTAATAAAATTAAATGATATTTAAAGTTGAGTTGAAAAATCCCAAGCACATCACACTTACACATTATGCATATGTATCTAAAGCAAAATAAAAGAATGAGTTAGAAGTACAAGATCCTTTCTAAATTTAAAGAAAAACCATAGTTTCTTCTTTTATGAAGGCTAAAGTATAAGAGGACTTATGAGGGTTAAACCTAATTCTTACATCATTCGGTCATTTTTACTTAGATGATTGAAAGTTCTCTTTCAAGAAGAAGAAGAAGAAAAAAAAATTCGTTCTAACAACTAACTTCTTTTCTTTACTTACTGGATTTTGTGGGTGCAATCCGCTGAAAACCCTCAGGAGATAACACTCCTCCTCTAGGGGAAACCTAGAGGTTTAAAGGCTTGTTGCACATGCTCAGTGCAATCGCATCATCTGCGAAAGTGGTATAATAATTTTCTTATTTTTGTTTTGCTCGGGACGAGCAAAAAGATAAGTGTGGGGGTGTGATTAGTCTCTAATTTTGCATAATTTTCATCACATTCTCATATTTATTTCATGTAAAATTTTGCTAATAAAACCTTACTTGCTTGATCCTAGGTCCATGGTGTGCAAATGAAGAAGAAGACCTAAATCACATTTAATTGGTGATTAAGAGCCTACCAAGTAGCCATTGACCTTAGAGTGAAGATTTTGTCAGCCCAGGGCATCAAATCGCAAATCCAGGAGCTCAGGTGACAGAAGACAGACTGGACGACGCACTGCCCAAAAACTGGGCGCGCGCCGCCCTGCCTGGGCCGCGGGAAACACGGCCCTGGCCGCGTTTCCGAGGCCCTTTGGGCGCGCGCGCGCCTGCGCTTTGGGCTACGTGCTTCCCACGTGGCCCCCTTTCCCCTGGTGCCTATAAATACCCCCTGGGGTCTTCAGTTTGAGCAGATCCAGAGTTAGAGCAAGTTGTGTAGTTTTGTTTTTAATTGTGTGTTGTTTTTGTTCTTCTTGTCTAGTTTTAGTTTTAGCCATTAGAGTGAAAGAGAGAGAGTGTGTAAGTGTTGTATTTGAAGGAGTGACAAGATAATATAAGTACTACTTCTCTTCCTTCTTTCCATTTACTTGTCTTTTCCATTTACTTTTACTTCCTTGTTGTAGTGTAACTTCTTTCTTCTTCACCTCTTTTCTTTTACTTTGTTGTAGGGTAACTTCCTTTCTTTAACTTTTCCTTTCTTTGTTTTCTTGTAGTGCAACTCCCTCTTTCCACTTCTTTTCTTTGTTGATTCTTTTACCCTTATGGCTAACTAACTTTTCATTAGCATGGCTAACTAACTACTAACCCACTAATTTCTAACACTTGATTGATAACCCACATGAGTCAAATAGTGTCAAACAAGCCTTGTGCAAACAAGAGCTATGGCATCTTAAGACGAGGGTTCTAACTCTAATTTACCTACAAGTATTTACTTTCTTATACTTCATACTTAATGAGTTTTTGATGATTTATGGGTTGTGTACTTTACTTGTTATTGTAAGTTAGAGACTTCTTCTTTTAACTTTGCCGATACCGTTAGTGCACTCGTGTCTTCCCTTATTCTCGCCTTCTATTGGATCTTGATAAGGGAATGTCCGAGTTTTTGCCGTGTAAGGCTAAGTTTTAGGATAACTTTCACTCGATTTTCACGTGAATAGTTCCAATATAAAAGGGTTGTGTCCGCCTATGATCCATCGTGAGGCTATCTTCAAAAGTTAGAAATTAGTGGGAGCACTTAGTAGAAAGTTAGCCATGCATTTTTACAACTAAGAAAAAATCACTTTTACAAACCACCAAAACATTTTCCAACAATTCTAAAAATAACTTGTTTTCACTTTTCAATTCTTTATTTGGAAACAAGAACTTTCTTTTTTTTCTTGAACTTTGAAGCCGCAACAAGCTTCCATCGCTCTCCCTCCTTGTGGATACGACCCGTATAGCCACTTCGCTACTACGGAAGAATCGCAAAAGCAGAGTAACATCAACCCACACTTCCTTCTCTTATTTTAGTGCTTGCTTTTTGCCGATCAAATTTTGGCGCCGTTGCTAGGGAGGGAACGGATTTATGTGTTACTACTAAAGATTGTTCTTTTTGTGTGTAGGAGAAGTACCAAGGAGCTCACTATCACGGGAAGTGAAAGAGGTGCCAAGGACATTGCGCGAGGATTCATTTGCCCTCGGAAAAATTCGTGTAAAAGCGAGTTTTTCCGATTGAAGTACTAACAAACTCGTTTGTAGGGTTGCCGAAAGCCGCTAAAAAAATTGTTTTCTAAATTTTTAGTTTCCTTGGATGCTTCACCTTATGCATGTGTAATAATCTCAACAGAAATTCACTTGTTGCTTAATTGAAATCTGGATTAGACTTTTGCATTTAGAGCACGTGTCTATTTCAATTCATTTCAATTTCTGTTGAAGAGTGCTGGAGACAAGGTACGTGTGTATTCATATAGAATAGGACCAACATTTTGAAGTGATTTACCACTTTGAATGTTGACTTGTTGTGAATAAACTGCACACTTGCACAATTGACTTTAGGGGCAAAACCCAAATAAACAAGATAAGGTGGGGATTTCATCATTCTTCCTTAGCCAAAAAACCATCTCCAAGTGCACTCACATTTTCCAAGCCTTAACTAAAAATCAATAGACGTTGGCCCTAGGGACATCTCGGACTCACTAAGAGATTAACCGAGGTTGGAAATTGTAAGAACTATACTCCTGCAAAATCGGTGTCTAAGGAAAGTAGATGGAGAGGCAAAGCCTCGAAAGCTCCGTGGTTTGGCGTACTTAGGCCCGTGGCTCCACCCGAATGCCTCCCCCCGAGCTTTGCCCTTTCCTGACCGATTAGCTTGTAGTCGAGTTCCTGCAACAACCTTCCCCGGAGAATTGACCAGTTAGGAGTCGTTTAGGTCCAGGTACCTTAGACTAAGGCCTGAACAATGTCTAAACTTGTTGACATTTATAAAAGACCAGTGACAGACAAGCTGACGACCAGTTCTGTATCCGTCTCTGAGAGACAAAGCAGCAACTTAGACTTTACTGATCCAATGAAGCAGACAGTGAGCCCAGATTGTCTCTGAACAGACCTAAGCAGGTCTAAGATGCTAGGTTAGCTCAACACTTAGCATCACATGAGCCCAAAGGGATAGCCTCGCTTGAGAGGCTAAGTTTGTCCAACTTCGCCTTGAAGCTGTTCAAAACTCCATCAGTACACTAACTTATAGCTTCGCCTTAAGTACTCAGTTAACTCCGCAGAGAGTTAGCTTCGCCTGAAGTCACACACAACCGTGCAGATAGTTGGTAACTTCGCCACAGATGATTATCCAGCTCCGCTGAAGAGCTTTCTGCTAACTTCGCCAGACGCTCCTTCCAGCTCCGTTGACTCGACACGGCAGCTCTGCTGCGGGTCTGTTATGGTCAACCTTTGACCAATCAAATCTCCAGATGAGATCAAATCTTTAAAATCAAATCTAATCAGGATCAAATCTGAGATCAAATTTGGCAGTTGCTTGCCATAATCTCTTGACTCTCCTAAAACAAGTAAGAGGATCAGGGGAGATCTTCCAATTATATAGAAAGGATCAAAACAGATCAGGAGATCGACGCTACTTGCTATTCATAGCTTCGCAGAAGCTGATCCTAGTCTCGCAGCAAGGCTACTTTTCACTTTTAAACAGATTGACTCAATCTGTTTTCAGATTTTTAAGGGACAATTATACCCCTGCCCTCCTTATAAATAGCCACCAAAGGAGCGCACAGAAACAAAAAAAGGGGGAGAGGACGCAAGAGGCGCATAAACACACGCACAGAGAGAAAGACGGCTAAACAGAGACTTATTCTCTTGCTTCCAAGAATTCAGAGAAGTTAGAGAACTACTTCTCAAATCAGGGTGCTAATACCCTAAGATCTTCCTCCCTCTCAAGGAATCTCCGGAATCAGGCGAGAAGGAATTCTCAAGTGGAGGCAGTTCGAGAAGTAACAAGAGGGTTCTACCAACCTTCTGTTCTTCGATTCCCCGAACCAGGCGAGAAGGGAATACTATCGATCGCATCGTCAAATGGACAAAGTGGTCACGCGCTGACCAGACTCCTATCGGCACACTTCTCCAGAATCTCCGAGGAGATCTACTTGTAATTTTGTGTTACTTGTAATTTAGCTCCTCGACACTTTTTTTTGTAAGTTTTCCCTTTGCAAAATAATGAAAAACACAAGTGTAGAGTTGTAATTCCTCAGTGGAAGTTCCCTGTCTGAGAGGTCCTGTGTGGACATAGTGAAAATCCTTCTGCGTGAAGGCGGGGACGTAGAGCAGTGGCTCGAACCTCGAAACATATATTGGTGTTTGCGTTTCATCCACTATCTCTAAACTTTATCCCTTTCATATCTTGCATTGCTTTATATTTTCATATCACTTACATGCTTGGTATTGCTTGTGTGCCCATACTTGTGTTGAACCAAGAGAGCTTCATATAGCACCTCAACTTTTATTTAGAAGAATCTAGAGGAGATAGTCCAGAGTCCTTCACGGGAATTCGGCTACACTCTTTTGTTACACTTAGTGTGTTGTATTAGTTTTTAATCTACATCATTTGTCATTAGATTAGCTACTACACCTATTCACCCCCTTCTAGGTGTATTTTCAATTGATATCAGAGCCTACGCTCCTGATATTAGGTTTAACTACATAGGAGTGAGATCTTGGTTAGTTAATCTAGATTTACATTTGCACACATGTTATTTATACACATATGGATTTTCTTACCCCTCCCATGTATGATGCTACCAACATTGATATTTGGAAAGTTAAGATGTCCACGTATCTTAAAACCCTAGGAATGCATGTTTACCGTGTTACTATCAAGAAATCTTATCTTCGTAATGACAAGCATATAGAGGCCAATGCACAAGCGTTAGTGGCACTTAGGCAAACATTATGCAAAGATTATTTATCTATGGTTTCTTATTGAGACTCCGCTTTTGCAGTGTGGAACACATTGACCTCTCTCGAGCTTCAAATGACAAACTATGTGAAGAAGGAATCTAGTGGAGACGAGTCCGAACAAGCTTGCTTTATGGTACAAGGAATGACTTTCTTGAGGTAAACTCGGACACTCAACTAGATGATAGTACTAGTTCTTCAGGTGATGACAATATGGATGTCGATGCTTTAAATGAAGAACTTTCATTATTTGTGAAAACTTGCTAGAAAAATATAAACTTTTGAAAAAAGAAAGTTTTGCATTGAAAGAAGAAAATAAAAATTTGTTTTCAAAACTTAATATGGTTTTGCAAGAAAGGAATGAGATTTCAAGTGAAAGGGACTCCTTAAAATCTCAACTTGACCTTGCCCTAAATGAAAACAAAATTTTAAAGAATAAAAAATTATTGTGATGATATTTTGAAGAAAAATGAGATTTTGTCTTCAAAACTTGAAATTGTTTTAAAAGAGAACAATTCTTTGAAAATAAAATTACCTTGATTTCAAAAGAATTGGATTTTGTTTCAAAGGAAAATACTTCTTCGAAAAATGATTTGTCTTCTCATGTTTGTCATATTTCTAGTGTTTCATCTATAGTGATAAACATATTGCATGCTCCACTTCTTCTTCTAAAGTTGAAAATGATATAATTATGTTGAAGAAAAGTGTAGATTGTTTGAGTTCCATTTTGAGCCAATGTGCTATGGATCACAAGAAATTGGAATCCAAGTTTCGTAAGAAACATGCACCTCATATTCATGCACACCATTCGCGACATACACATGCTTTTCATGTTCACACACATGACACTATGTATGCTCATGTGTACACTTGTACACATTGTGAACGTAAGGGCCATCTTGTAAAGTTTTGTTATGATAGAATACATGATTCAAATTTTGTAAATAAATTTATTTGAGTTAGGAAAGGTGCTAACCCTATGGATCCAATAAGGTATGGGTACCAAAATCTACCCCTATTGTATTTGATGTAGGTGTTGCTCTCACATGACGTGAGAGGTATTGGTGCCTTGTTGGTGGATGCGTTTGAGCTTGATGGACACTACTTTAGATGCATCACCTTCAAGGAAGTTTAGTGGGACGACCACTATAGTTTGGAGACTTAGAGATTGGTCCATTGGTTTTGGTAACTATCTCTAACTACTATTTTAGTTACATACTTTCATATAAATGTTTTTAGCATGTTTTGGTTTCAATGCTTATTATGTTAAATGATCATGTTTTGTACTTCATGTGGTGAATACTTGTTTAGATGTAGTTTTCATTAAAACTTGTGTTTATACTTGTTCAAGTAGTGAGCTACACTTGATTATTATATGTTTGTATTTCATTGCTCATTTGTACTCATTACATGTACACGAATAACCTAGTTTGATGATTCTTTCATTTATACTTGTTATCCCTACTTTTGCACATGTTTTGCTTCATGTATATGTTATTTCTTTTTAAAACTAATAAATATACATGTATACCCTTGAGTCACTTGCCTTCATGCAAAATTCTATTATGGACTCATTTGTGTTTGGGATATATATGTATATTTTTAGTTTTGATAGAACATACATATACCTTGAAGTTTGTTTAATTTTAATGAAAAATAAATTTTTACGATTTTTATATGTCTTGATGTTGTGAGCTTTATTGTTTATTTTCATAAATATGCTATTTACATGATTCTTGTGCACTCACATTTCTTTTGTTTACTCATGATCTTGTTTTCATGAGCATTTATGAGCTTTATAGATTTCGAGTGTCTACTCTTGTGTATTTAGCATGCTTCATGGGATATATGATTTGTTTGAAGGATTTTTAACTAGTTTTTAAAAATTACTTTAAATTAGTTATTTGTTCTTCATTTGGTAGTGTTTTCAATTTACAACTATTTCAAATCTTTATTTTGAAAACTTTTACTCGCGGATGGTTGGGCGACCATACCTCGTGTACCTTATTGAAAATCTATTTAAACATGTACATGAAAGGGAGGTAGTTATGAGTTATACACATGAACTTCATGAAATTTTATCTTTGTATACTCATATGTTTTTCTATATATGTATGCTTTAAATTTCAAATAATATCAATTCAATTGGTATTTTCATTTTCATACATATATATATGATTTGATTGTGCTTGTTTTATAATATCTTTACATTCTTAAAGCACAAATTATGTTTATGCTAAGTTGACTTAATTTTAAATGTTAAATGGTATCTTAATAAGCTTATGCATTATTTTCAATTGGTATTTCAATTGGTATTTCAATTGCTAATCATTTCAATTGGTATTTCAATTGGTATCAAAATATATTTCATATTTTACCTTTCAATTGGTATCAAAAACTTACAATGTTTCACTTTCAATTGGTATCAAAATCTACCATTGATATCTTAAAATTTTGTTTATCTACAAGTGGTACCAACTTTTGTTTTGTCAAATACAATTTGATTTCAATTGGTATCAAAATTTATTTGTTGACTTCTAAAAAAAAAAAAACAAAATTTATTTAAAAGTGGTTTCAAGATTTGTGATATATATATATATATATATTATATAATATAATATATATATATATTATATATATATATATATATATATATATATATATATATATATTGCCTATATGCAAGGGGAGCTTAACATCTTCTCTATATATAAATTCATGTTGAGTGTATCTCATATTGAAGAGCTTGACCTCTCTCTTTTACGTGATACACGTGTGTAGGGGAAGCTTAATATCTCCGCTTATATATTATATATTATGCTTTATGTGAGTTAGGGTCTAGTCATTTCTTCTTCATGTAATGCATGTATGCAGGGGGAGCTAACGTTACGTCTCTCCTCTTCATAAATGTATATCGCATATACATCTTTATTAGTTGATTGTCCTTACTCTTTTTTTGATGAATTGACAAAAAGGGGGAGAAGAATTTTGAGAGTTTATATATGTATGTTTTATATCCTTATTTATGCATATATGTTTTTATTTACTTTATGCATTTCATTAAATATCTATTTGTTTATTACTATGCATGAGTTAAGGGGGAGCTTCATAAAGCTTATCTTTAATCCATGCATATATAACTCCATGAGTTTTGTCATCATCAAAAAGGGGGAGATTGTTGGCCCAAAGGCCCATCACTCTAGTTTTGATGATGATTAACTCATGTAGTTATAATACTAATGATTTGTGTTTATATAGTTTCAGATTTAGTATCAAGATCTTAGTGTTGGCCCAAAGGCCTTCCACTAGTTTTGATGATGATCAACTCATGAAGTTATGTTTACTAATATTCTTGTGAATTTAAGTTTCAGATCTATTAGCAAGATATTAGTTGGTGATTAGCTTCTACAAGGAGTTTAGAAGCTTTCCATGGTGATTCCGGTGCCAAACCTTAAAGATCATTCCTTTGCACTTTGTGGATCAAGGTTTGGGAGCAAGTCATCTTGAAGATGGAAGATCGTCAAGAAGACTTAGGTATCCTAGTTTAGATAGTGTGTTTAGATCCATTTATAAAGTTTAGTATAGTTGATATGCTCAAGTGCACACAACACACATGTTTTAAGTTTTAGTTTTGGTCTTCATGAATAGTTTGATCAAAACAAGTTTAAATAGTTTTATATATATTAGATATGTTCTAGATATACATACATGCTTTTAACTTCCTAGACAAACTTATTTTGACTTTCCTATTCATGTATTAAAAAAAAATCCAAGTTTGATAAAATACATGTTTTGGTTTTTGGTAAAAATGTTAAGAAATAAAAATGGTTTCATATGCTTGATATTGAGTAGAAATATTTATCACATGTTTATATATCAATGCAATATGGTAAAAATATTTTTGGGTTTTTTACAAGTTATTAAAAGAATTTTCAAAATATTTTTAACTCAGATTTTGACCAAGACCTGTCTGTCAGGCCAGGCCGGTCGACCGAGCGTTCGACCGAACCATGGGCCGGTCGACTCGTACGGTCGACCGACGTGCACAGAGCCGTGCACGTCTGACACGCAGTGGGACGACCATCGGGCGGGCTCGACCGTAACTGAGAGCAGTGCTCTCTATTTATTTCGGTCGGCCGGGCGGTCGACCGGTTTGCTCCAACGGTCGGATTTGACCGTTGGCGGTCGATCGGGCGGTCGACCGAAGGTCTGTCAGATTGACAGATCAGCCTAACGGCTAGTTTTCTGTTTGGCCTATATAAACCCCATTTCTTTGGGATTTTGGCTAAGATTTTTAAGAGTAAAAATTCCTACTTTTCTGAAGTATTTTTACAAGTTTTCAAAAGAGTTTCAAGTGCCAAAAGATCCATCTTATTTGTTTTAAAGTGTTTTGTCATTTTCAAAGAAAATAGGTTTTTGGGAATTAGTTTCTTGTTCTTAATTTCTATATCAATTTGGTTTTCCCAAGAGATTTTTTTTATCAAAACACTTTATTTTTTCCACACTTGAGCTATCACCTATCCTATTCTATAGGATCATTGTTTGTGGGAAAAAGGAGAGGTTTGTGGTTGTGATATACCACTTGTTGTAAAACCCTCATTTGCTGGTTGCTCCCTCTTTGGTAGAGGTTGAGGTTGTTGTATTGGGTTGGTGTTTGCTCCCCTTTGGTAGAGGTGGAGATTTGTGTTTGCTCCCTCTTGTGTGAGGTGGAGCTTGGTGGTTGTAACCCTCCTAGGTAGAGGTGTTGGTTGTTTGGCTAAGGGCCTACTCCTCGGTTGTGAGGTGGTTGTTTGATAGAGGAGTTTGGTACTCCTAGAGTTGTAACAAATCCTCCTCGGTGGAGGTTCCCTCGGTGGGAGTATAGTGGATTAGAAATCCTTCTCGGTGAAGGCGGGGAAGTATAGCTTGGGCTCGAACCTCGGAACATATCTTTGTGTTTGCGTTTGATCCACTTGTCTCTAACTCTCTCTCTTTTATTTATGCAAAGCATCATACATTCATTCATATCATATTTGCTTGTGTTGTGCCTTGCATATATTCATATTGCCTATTCATATTATATGCTTGGAATGTTGTGTGTGCCTCACTTGTACTTAACCACAAGAGCTTCATATAGCACCTCAACCCATATCGGGGAATCAAGAGGAGTTAGTCTAGAGCCCTTCACGGGGAATTCGGCTACACTTGTGTGTTGTATTAAGTGTGTTGCAAAATTTGCATTAGCTTCCGCATTTAGAGCATTTAGTTTCTAGATTAGCACTTACACCTATTCACCCCCTAGGTGTTTTTCAATTGGTATCAGAGCTAGTGCTCCTGATATTAGGCTTAACATCCTAGGAGTGAGATCCTTTGTTTGCTAATCTATTGTTTGCATTTGCTTGTTTACACACATATAGTTTATACCATGGACTTCATGACCCCACCTAGTTTTGACCCTTCCAACATTGTTGTTTGGAAGTATAGGATGTTCATGTACTTGAAGACCCTAGGTTTGCATGTCTTTCTTGCCGCTACCAAGAAATGCTATCTTGGTAATGGTGATCATATAGGGGCCAATGCACAAACCCTAGAGGCTATTAGAAGCACATTATCTAAAGATTATCTTTTAGGTGTTTCTAACTTTGATTCCGCCTTTTGCAGTGTGGAATATGTTGACAACCACAACACCACCTCCGAGCTTCAAATGCAAATCCAAGAGGAGGAGACTAGTGGAGAATCCGATTCACAATGCTTCATAGTCTAAGGAATGACTCCTTGAGGTACAATCGGAAACCCACTTAGATAGTGATGATTGCTCTAGTTCTTCATGTGATGATCATTTTGATGCCCATGTTTTGAATGAAGAACTTTCTATTGTTTGTGAAAAATTGATTGAAAAATATAAGATTTTGAAAAAGAAGAGTCTAGACCTTTGAAAAAGATAATAAATGTTTGCATTCTACACTTAATAATGTTTTGCAAGAAAAGGATGAGGTCTATAATGAAAGGGATTCATTAAGATCTCAACTTGATCTTGCACTAAAAGAAAATAATTTTCTAAAATCTAAAAATGACTGTGAATTTCTTTTGAAGAAAAATGAAAACTTATCTTCTAAAGTAGATTTGTTTTAAAGGAGAATGTTGCTTTGAAAAATAAAATAATTTCTATTTCAAATGAGTTAAATGGTTGTATAGAGAAAAATAATGTTTTGCAACATAAAATTGATTTTCATGTTG
The DNA here is from genome assembly GCA_038442645.1 of Agave tequilana. NCBI lineage: Eukaryota > Viridiplantae > Streptophyta > Magnoliopsida > Asparagales > Asparagaceae > Agave > Agave tequilana. The sequence goes on from JAVJIF010030106.1 coordinate 49,428, forward strand.
TCATGCTAGTGTAGCTTCTTCATCTAGTCTACCTATTGCATGTACCTCTTCTTCTAGGATTAATGATGACATTTATTTACTAAAGAAGAGAGTAGATTGTTTGGGCTCCACTTTGAGCCAATGTGCCAAGAGCCATAAACATTTGGAATCCTTGTTTCGAAAGAAGCAAGTTCCTATTATGCATGCACACCATAACACGGCATACACATGCTCCTCACGGACACCATCACACTTTGTATGCTCATGTGTACACTTGTACACACTGTGGACGTATGGGCCACCTTGCTAAATTTTGCTTTGATAGATTACATACTCCTAATTTAGCAAGTAAATTTGTTTGGGTTAGAAATGAGACTAACCCCCATGGACCCAATAAGATATGGGTACCAAGACCACCCCACTTGTTTATAATGTAGGTGTGGGCTCTCACATGACGTGAGAGTGATGACACCTTGGAGTGGATGCGTTCCGAGCCTAAAGTTTATCAATGGATGCATCACTTTTAAGGGGTGTTTGGTGGAGAGAATCACCATTGTTTGGAGACAAGGAAAGTTGCCTTCTAGGTTTGGTAACGATCCCTAAACTCCTATTTATTGTTTGCATGCCCTTCATTGATTTATAGCATGTCATTGTTTATTGTTCATTGTGCTATGTCATATTTATTAGATTAGTGATATACATGTTTAGTTGTTTAGAGACACCCATGTTCAATATGGATTTATTTATGTGTTCTCACTTTAAGTTTGAACTAATATGTATATCCTAAATCTAATGCATATGCATGAACATAGTGATCATATGATGTTTATGATTTGTACTTCATTTTTTTCTTTTGATGTTTATAGATTATGGTGAAAATACCATGATTATTGAATCCTTGACATACATGAATAGCAATTTGAGATACCCATATTTGAAATAGATTATTATTTTGTGTTCTCGTAGTTGTTTAAGCTATCATGTTTATTATAGGTTTAATAACATGTGAATTTTCTTAATAATCATGTTTAAGATTTATTATGATGATCTTTATCATGATTATGACACTAGTATAAATCCTAGTCTAAATGTTTTGTGTCTTGTTTTTATGCTTTATGTCTTGATTACATGTTTAGATGTTAGTTTTCATTAAAACTAGAAGATTTATACTTATGCATATAGTGGGCCACAAATAAATCTATAAATGTTTGGGCTTGATTGCTTATTTGAACCATTAGATGTGCTATATAGTCTAATTTTGATGATTCATACATTTTAAACTTGTATTCTCATTTTTGAATTTATTTATGTTTATGAATTTTCACTTCATGTATATGTTTGTATTGCCAAACTTTAAGATATACATGTATACCCTTGAGTCATTTGCCTTTCATGCAAATATATATTTATGGACTCAATTGTGTTTAGGGATATGTATGTATACTTTGTGTTGACAAATCATACATATACCTTGAAATGAAATTTATTTTTAATGAAAATTTAGTTTTTCATGTTTCATGTATTTATGTTTGACTTCATGTATATGTCCATCTAGTTCAAACTATTCATATACATATACATCTTTTTGAGCCACGTGCCTTCATGCATATATCTTTGTGGACTCATTATATTTTGGATATGTATGTATACTTTAGTTTATATTAGACATACATATGCCTTGAAGATTAAGTAGTTTTAATGTTTTTCATGTTTTCTGTTTAAAGGAATAATTATGCTTAATTGAATTAGAGTGTTAATTATCATGTGGATTTCATGTTTATGAAAAACTATTTTGTTTATTCCTTACTTGAAGGATTTCGTACTAGTTAACAAAATTTTTCATTTTAACTAGTTCGTATTCTTCGTTGTGTTATGAGGTATACACATGCTATTGTTGTTATTTCAATTGGTATCATTGAACTCTTTCAATTGGTATCAATTTGATCCTTTTGTATACTCATAATTGTTTATTGTGTATGTATGTTATCAATTGGTATCATCTATTGGTGATTGGTACTCATTCTATTTTATACACATATACATGTTTTATTTGTGCTATTATATTTCTATATCTTGAGCACAAATCTTGTTTATGCTAGAGCTTGAATTTCAACTTTTGATTTAGTTTTTCAATTGTATCTTAAAACAAGCTTATGCATGTGTTTAGTTTGTATTTCATAAAGGGGGAGAAAATTTGATTTTGTCTTTAAATTGGTATTTGATTCCCACTCCCTTGCTTTATGGTAAAATATAGTTTCAAATTGGTATCATATGCTTAAAAAGAAAATACTCTCTTTTGATATCAAGATGTTTATGTGTTAAGTTGGTATCTAAAATTTTGTTTAAAGAAATAAAATTTTGTTTTAAGAAATATTCAATAGTTTGATTTATATTGCCTATATGTAAGGAGAGCTTAACATCTCTTCTACATATAGATTCATGTTCAGTGTATCTTGTATTGAGGAGCTTGATAACTCTTACTTATGTGATACACGTGTGTAGGGGGAGCTTCACATCTCTCCTTATGCATTATATAATATGTGTTATGTGAATTGGGACTTATCATCCCTTCTTCATGTAATGCATATGTGTAGGGAAGTTAACTTAGCGTCTTCCTCTTCATGAATGTATATTGCATATATCATTTATTGATTATTTTATGTTCACTTTCAATTGGTATCAAGATGTACTTCATTGACATATATGTTTCATTTGGTATCTTAATTGAGTGTACATCTTATGATTTGTTATTTACCCCTTATTTACATCATTTGTGTTTTTGAACAAAAGGGGGGAGAAGGATTTGGATTATATGCATGTCTTTGTATGCATTTATTTAAAAAAAAGGGAAAGTTTTATTCATTTAATTGGTATCTAGAGCACCTTTCACATTTCATTGGTGTCTAGATCATGTTTTGTTGATAGAAGAATTTGTTTATGTTTTGATTTTATTTTTACCCCTTTGTTGATGATTGACAAAAAGGGGGAGAAAGATTTTAAGTTTTGAGTTTTAAATATTGAGTTTTATATGCATACTTATGTTTTTACATATATTAAGTTTAATTTAGTTTAATTTAATTGGTATCTAGAGCATGTTTTGTTTTTGAACATTTCATTGGTATCTAGAACCTTTTATTGTTTATGCATAATATTCATTGCATATTTATGTTTATTTGTTTATGCATGAGTTAAGGGGAGCTTCTTTGAAGCTTAACTTTAATCCATGCATATATAACTCCATGAGTTTTTGTCATCATCAAAAAGGGGGAGATTGTTGCCCAAAGGCCTTCCACTCTAGTTTGATGATGATCAACTCATGAAGTTATGTTTACTAATATTCTTGTGAATTTAAGTTCAGATCTATTAGTAAGATATTAGTTGGTGATTAGCTTCTACAAGAGTTTAGAAGCATTCCATGGTGATTCCGGTGCCAAACCTTAAAGATCATTCCTTTGCACTTTATGGATCAAGGTTTAGGAGCAAGTCATCTTGAAGATGGAAGATCGTCAAGAAGACTTAGGTATCCTAGTTTAGATAGTGGTTTAGATCTATTTGTAAAGTTTAGTATAGTTGATATGCTCAAGTGCACAAACACACATGTTTTAAGTTTTAGTTTTAGTTTTCATGAATAGTTTGATCAAAACAAGTTTAAACAGTTTTATGTATATTAGATATGTTCTAGATATACATACATGCTTTTAACTTCCTAGACAAACTTATTTTGACTTTCCTATTCATGTATTAAAAAAAATCCAAGTTTGATAAAATACATGTTTTGGTTTTGGTAAAAATGTTAAGAAACAAAAATGGTTTCATATGCTTGATATTTGAGTAGAAATGTTTATCACATGTTTATATATCAATGCAATATGATAAAAACATTTTGGGTTTTTTTTACAAGTTATTAAAAGAATTTTCAAAATATGTTTTAACCCAGATTTTGAACCAGACCTGTCTGTCGGCCAGGGCCGTTTGACCGAGCGTTCGACCGAACCATGGGCCGGTCGACCCGTACGGTCGACCGACGTGCACAGAGCCGTGCACGTCTGACACGCAGTGGACGGCCGACCGGGCGGTCGACCGTAACTGAGAGCAGTGCTCTCTGTTATTTCGGTCGGCCGGGCGGTCGACCGGTTTGCTCCAACGGTCGGATTTTGACCGTTGGCGGTCGACCGAAGGTCTGTCAGATTGACAGATCAGCCTAACGGCTAGTTTTCTGTTTGGCTTATATAAACCCCATTTCTTTGGGATTTTGGCTAAGATTTTTAAGAGCAAAAATCCTACTTTTCTGAAGTATTTTTACAAGTTTTCAAAAGAGTTTCAAGTGCCAAAAGATCTATCTTATTTGTTTTAAAGTGTTTTGTCATTTTCAAAGAAAATAGGTTTTTGGGAATTAGTTTCTTGTTCTTAATTTCTATATCAATTTGGTTTTTCCCAAGAGATTTTCTTTGATCAAAACACTTTGTTTTTTCCACACTTGAGCTATCACCTATCCTATTCTATAGGATCATTTGTTTGTGGAAAAAGGAGAGGTTTGTGGTTGTGATATACCACTTGTTGTAAAAACCTCATTTTATGGTTGCTCCCTCTTGGTAGAGGTGAGGTTGTTGTATTGGGTTGGTATTTGCTCCCTCTTTGGTAGAGGTGGAGATTTGTGTGTTTGCTCCCTCTTGTGTGAGGTGGAGCTTGGTGGTTGTAACCTCTTAGGTAGAGGTGTTGGTTGTTTGGCTAAGGGCCTACCCCTCGGTTGTGAGGTGGTTGTTTGAGAGAGGAGTTTGGTACTCCTAGAGTTGTAACAAATCCTCCTCGGTGGAGGTTCCCTCGGTGGGAGTATAGTGGATTGAAATCCTTCTCGGTGAAGGCGGGGATGTAGAGCTAGGGGCTCGAACCTCGAACATATCTGTGTTTGCGTTTGATCCACTTGTCTCTAACTCTCTCTCTTTTATTTGTGCAAAGCATCATACATTCATTCATATCATATTTGCTTGTGTTGTGCCTTGCATATATTCATATTGCCTATTCATATTATATGCTTGATTGTTGTGTGTGCCTCACTTGTACTTAACCACAAGAGCTTCATATAGCACCTCAACCCATATCTAGGGGAATCAAGAGGAGTTAGTCCAGAGCCCTTCACGGGAAATTTCACTGCACTTGTGTGTTGTATTAAGTGTGTTGCAAAATTTGCATTAGCTTTCGCATTTAGAGCATTTAGTTTCTAGATTAGCACTTACACCTATTCACCCCCCCTCTAGGTGTTTTTCACTTAGTAGGTGCTTAGCTTCAACAAAGGAGTTTTGGAGCTAACACATGTAGATTCAAGAGCTCGCGCGTTAAGATCGCATCTAGAACTCGGTTGGAGTCAAGCTCTTTGGATCGTGTTTGGAACGGGTCATCTTGAAGATGAGGATCGATAAGAAGGCTTCGGTTTGTGTTTAGTTTAGTTGTATTTAGATTTTGTGTAAAGATAAATAGTGTTGATATGCTCAAGTTCACAACACACACACACAAGTTCAATATGTTTGGTTTTCGGTTAACCGGTTTTGGATTTCAAGTTCAAGTATATATGGTTTTCATGAATAAATAGAATCAAAACAAGTTAATATAGTTTAATGTATATTGGATTTCATCTATATAGATCTGCGCTTCATATATTTGGAAAAACTTATTTTGATGGTTCTATTCATGTGTTTGGAGTTTTGTAATTAACAAAACCTATTTTTAAATTTATGTCAAAGACATAGATATATCATTTTTATGTGTAGTTCTATCCATACCAATATGCTTCAAATATGTTTCAATATCATGTTTTTGTATTTATACAAGTTTTGGAGAAAACGGTTTTTCTTTTCAAAATTCAAGTTTTGAAAAATACGGTTTTTGTTTAAGGCCAAATATTTTCTATCACAAAAATAGTTCAAATAGTTTGTAATATGTGTTGATTTTTGGTCACACATATTTGTTATTCAAATATCTATAAGAACTTATTTTTGTGAAATTTATAGGATTTTATGGGATTTTATTGATGTTAAATAAACCTGGTTTCAAGTTCTGAAAATCCCCAGCCAGATCAGCTGGCGGTCGACCGGACCAGTGGTCGGTCGACTTGACCGGTCGACCGATGTGCATGAGACGTGCACAAAGGCCAGCCAAGTAGGCCGGTCGACCGCGCGGTCGACCGACTGAAAGTACCCAAGTCTCGGGTACTGCTTGTCGACCGGGCAGTCGATCGACAGGCCTGGCCTGGATGACCGGGCGGTCGACTGGAGGCACAACGGTCAGAAATATGACCGACCGGCCGGTCGACCGGAAGGGTATTCTGGCCATTTCTGCTGCCAACGGCTAGTTTTTGAGAGAGGCTATAAATAAGCCATCTCTTGAGTTGTTTTCAATAAGAATTTCAAGAACTATTTTCTCATCTTTACAAGTGTATTTGCAGCAAGTTTTTGAAGAGTTTTTGTGCCAAAAGGATTTATCTTTTATGTTTTCATAGGTTGAAAAAATTAAAGAAAAATAGAGTTTTTACGAATTTGATTTTTGATCTTCATTCTTATCTCCATCTAGTATTTTTCTCAAGTATTTTTCTTTGTGATTTGTTGTCCAAACATTTGTTTTCTCACACTTGAGCTATCATATCTATCCTATCTATAGGATCTTTTTTTTGGTGAGAAAAATTGTTTGTAATTTATTGTGATCACCAAGTGTTGTAATCTCTTTGCTTTGGGCTTTTGATCATCCATCTTGTGTAGAGGTGATTGAGATTGTGATTTGGGTTTGTGTCTTGTCCCTCTTGTGTAGGGTGATTGTGGTGGAGTTTGACTTTGTGCCTTTACCCCTCTTGTGTAGAGGTGAATGTTATTTTGGCTTTGTGCCTTGCCTCTTCAGTAGAGGTGGTTGTATTTGAGAGTAGAGTTGTATACTCCAAGTGTAGAGTTGTAATTCCTCGGTGGAGGCTCCCTGTGTGGGAGGTCCTGTGGAAATAGTAGAAATCCTTCTGTGTGAAGGCGTGACGTAGAGTAGTGGCTCGAATCTCGAAACATATCTAGTGTTTGCGTTTGATCCACTATCTCTAAACTCTATCTCTCTCATATCTTGCATTTTTTTTATTGTTCATATCACTTACATGCTTGGTATTGCTTGTGTGCCCATACTTGTGTCGAACTAAGAGATCTTCATATAACACCTCAACTCTTATTTAGAGGAATTTAGAGGAGATAGTTCAGACCCCTTCACCGAGAATTTGGCTACACTCTTTGATTACACATAGTGTGTTGCAATTAGTTTTTAATTCCGCATCATTTGTCATTAGATTAGCTATTATACCTATTCACTTCCCCTCTTGGGTATTTTCAATTATCACTATGCAACTTTCTCAGTTATCATCTATTTTTACCATATCTTGTATCCTTACTCTTCTTGCCACATCTCTCTCTCTCTCTCACATTCTCAGTAAGTGTTTCTTTAATATAGATTTTTGTTACTTTTCTAGAATTACAAATTTGGAAAGCGTATTGAAAAGAATATGTCATCTCACAATTAAAATATCACATATTATTTCCTCATTGTTTTACTTTTCCTTCACATTCAAAGTGAGTCAATTGGAAACATCTTGCTACAGTGTTATTACATTAAATATACAGGAACATAATAAATATAAAAAATCTAAAAAAAATTACAAACAGTAATTGAATGATGAAAATTTTAAAAAATATAAAAGGAAACTGGACAGAAATTGACGAAGGTAGACAGAAAAATTATAAGATGGACATAAAAAGAGAAAGTTGGACAGAAATTGATGTAGATAGACAGAAAAAGAGTAAGTGGACATAAAAAGTGAAAGTTAAACAGAAATTGAAAAAGTTGATAGAATAAAAGGAGAAAGTTGGACAAAAATTGGCGAAGTTGGACCAAAAAATGTAAGGTGGACATAAAAAGATAAAGTTGGACAGAAATTGACGCAGGTGGACATAAAGAGAATAAGGTGGACAAAAAATGAAAAAGTTGGATAAGAATTGACATAGGTAGGCAGAAAAAGAGTAAGGTGGACATAAAGAGAAAAGGTTGGATAAAAATTAAAAGGAGTAAGGTGGACATAAAACGAGAAAGTCGGATTGAAATTGACATAGGTGGATATAAAAAAGTAAGGTGGTCATAAAAGAAAAAAGGTGGACTGAAAGGAAGTAGAGTGGACATAAGAGGAGAGAGTTGAAAAGAAATTGATGAAGGTGAACACAGAAAGAGTAAGATGGACATGAAAGAAAAAAAATTGACATAAATTAACGAAGTTGGACAGCAAAGGAGACGAATGAACATAAAGAGAAAGTTGAAAAGAAATTGACGTAAGCGGAGAGAAAGAGATGAACATAAAAAGAAAAATTTAGATTGAATTGACGAAGATGGACAAAAAGAGAGTAAGTTGGACATAAAAAGAGAAAGTTAAACAGAAATTGACAAAAAATGAACAAAAATAGAGTAAGACGGAATTATCTGTATGCAGTAGACAAAATAAACATCTGCACCGAGCTCCGCCTATGAGCTCGTCGTTCTCCTCCAAGCTGGACAAATTATATTAATTTTTAGTTTAAGATATACAAGTGAAAAATAAATAAATAAATATTCATATGTTAAATAATTTGTTTTTATAAAAAATAAAGGTTAAATAATTTATAAAACAAGCCATTAATTACTTTTTTTTCTTTTGCTTATTTTCATTTTCAAAAAAATAGATAATTTTATAAATTTTTGGTTAAATTAACAACATAGTTTTAGTGGACAAATAACAATTGAAGTGGCAACAAAATAATCTCTCTAAGAAAAAGATCAAACAACAGTTGTCAAAGAAAGAGTGGACCACAGCACATCACGTGGTCTAACTAAAATATAAAAGATATCAAGTGGGTCAACTAAAGGAAAAGCAATATAGTCAGTACAAAAATAAAATGAACAACTGTTCTGCACGAGGTGGGGACAAGGAGCTGCACAACAAACATTGTCAAAGGATCTTTGAGGACTTTTTGACACAAACCACTTCGCTGGGGACCTAACATTAATTTCTGTTCTTTTGTTATTTATCCATGTTGTAGGCCCTTGCTTAACCAATTAATTAAGTTCAAGATGGCTAACTTCTAACTCTAAAATTAGCACCCAACCACCCACCAACGGGCTCACATCCACAATCATATATGTCAAGTTCTTGAAAATTGAAACAATCAAAATGGTTACCATCGCGTATGGCAATAAAATTGATTGAGTGTTGAGCTGTTGATCAATCCTAATCGATATATTCCATGGTAATTAACAAGAATTCCCAGAGCGTTGAGAGAGAGCCAGTCAGGTCAAGTCATAATAAAGAAGGAATTCACCATTAACTTATATAATATGCTACTTTCAATAAAACAAAAATGAAACGAAAAATTATATATTGCATAATGGATATGTTATATGCACGTGCGAAAGAATATCTTACCCTAGCCATGTGAAAAAAGCTAACTTCAACTTTTTAGCGAAACTAAATTAAAATTGGGAGAGCAGATACCATGTAGACCGAAAAGTATAATAATATAATAAATGTGTAAGCATAGGGGTTGATTTGGAAACACTAGGTATTTTAGGCTTGACACGCACACACACGCACGTGCGCACACAAACCTAGGGTTTTGGGCTCTATAAATAGAAACCGATTACTCCAATTGAGAAATATCAAAATCTAATTGGAGTGAGACGGCGACCGTAGTTGGAGATTTCGAAAGCGATTGATCGATATTTTGAATTTGAGGAGAGAGCTTGAGCCCGTTGCATCTCCTACCAGTGAGATTCATGGTATTATGGATGAGATCTCTCACTTGCAGGTACTAGATCCAATTTTACTGTCACTTTTGTTCATATTAGATCTAGCAGTTTAGGTTACAACAATAAATTCGATCCCAATTCTCAGAAATACTTTTGAGATCAATATTATAAATTATTGGTTTTCTCTGATAGACTATTTAAGTTGAATAAATTGTGTTTTTGTTTTCCTAATTAGATTCATTCTGGTTCATTATTGTTTAACCAATTGCTTGATCGAATACTCATCTATCTATGTATTACAATATTAGTAGATATAGAAATTGTGTCAGCGTATGATTAATTTGTGTATCACCTACAAAATTTGAACCAACAATGTCTTCTTTTATCTTAAACATCCTTGCCTTTACCAAAATGGGTAAGTTGTAAATTATAGATGAGTGCTTGGATAAATGAAAGACCATCTAAAACTAAATACTAGTTAGTACGACAACCATTAAGAAAATTAAAAATAAAAGAATCAATAAACCACAATTTATCAAAAGCATATAAGTACATATTAATTAAGTATTTCATTTGCGGTTCACACAAAATAAAGATTGCAAAAGTGAAAGGGTATAATATGTCGAGATAGACATGTGTCATTCCAAAATGATTTGAGCCCGAATCTTCCCACTCAAATTCAACCATCCAACATTCAAATACAGATCCGCTCTGTTGAAGTTGATCTATATTATTTCAAGTATTTATAAACCAAAAATCAAGTGTATTGAATACTTTTTGCTCATCCTTCAAGCAGCGTAAAATGGACGGCCGAAAGTAGTGAGTTAGTTAGATCTATGTCTTTAGACATACAAATTCTCGATTCGGCCATTTGATTATGATCTAAGCATTTAAAAACCCCTACAAACCAATTTTTGTTAGGTTTCAAATGTTTATACGTTAAACTAACCACCTCACTATTTAGGTCGTCTGTTTTTTTCTACTTGATGTATGGGTAAAATGTATTCAAAACACTTGATTTTTGGGTTAACATATTTGAAATAATATAGATCAAATTCAACGGAGTGGATCTTGTATTCGAATGTCGGAGGGTTGAATTTGAGTGGGAAGGATTCGGGCTCATATGAATTAGACACGTGTCTAAATGCGAGTCTAAATCATTTTTACATTTACAAACAATCACTTTACTGTTGAATTAAATACATGTGTAAAATAAATTAATAAAAAAATCTAACACATGCAGAAGTTATATTTTACAGTGTGAAAGCACCTGTAAAAAGATCAATTAGTATTTCACCACAAATGTTGCGGAAACACGGCTTTTTCCGTGTTTGCGCGGCACAATTGTGGGCTCTGATGCTCTGTCTTCTTGGGCAGAGGCACAGAGTAGCAATATGTCAACTATAACTCTTCGATTCCTGAATTCAGTCTAGCACACAAAAGCAAAGAAGAAAATGTTAAATTATTTAAGTAAATCAAAAAGAAAATGAAAACTTACCGTCCCTCCCTGGCAACGGCGCCAAAACTTTGATTGAGTTTAAACCTGCACACAGAAAATGGTAGTTTAAAATTTAAGATTGAAACGTGCAAGATACTCAATACTACCGCAATAGCGAGTGGTTATGCGGGTCGTGATCCACAAGGAGACTAGCGATGGAAGTTTTTAAGTAAGTTCGTTTCTTTTTGAGTTTACAAAAAGTAGTTAGATGTTTCTTCTCAGTTTTAGAAAAAGAAAACAAAAAAGTTAAATTAGAAAATGTGAAGAAGATGGTAAAAGAAAAGATGATGATGTTGTTGTTTATTTACAAACGAAAAGGAAAAACAAATAAATAGGAGAATGTTGGTTTTGAAGTAGAATTCTAAACTAAGAATTAAAAGAAAACTAAAATTCTTTGAACTCATTTATTCTTATGGTTGTTATTCTTAGTTTTTTGGTTATACCTTTTTGGAGTGTAATTTGCTCTTTATAAAATTTTTTAGTTGTAACGGGTGCAACCCTTTCGAACAGACACATAAGTTCGCTTGGAACGGGCATAACCGTTCCGAATAGATATATCCGTTTACTGAACAGACACATCCTTCGGTAGTAACTGGATATCCCCGAACAGACACATCCATTTAGTCAGAATGGGCTCAGCTGTTCCGAATAGACACACCGTTCATATACCACTTTAATGTAGGGCTAAAGAGTTTTCACACTTTTTTGTCATATTTGCTCTTATTTTAGGTCAACTTTCGACTTGAATATCTCATTCATTTGAAGACAGAATTGAACATGTGAATATAAAATGTTCATCGTCACATTCATCGCCAATGGAAGGAGAACACATTGCAACCATCTCCTGCGCATTCCGAACATTAGGTCCCGTCTAAAATTTAGCTCAAATTTCTCAAAAAACTCACTTAGTTAATTTCAAATTTCCAACAATTTTTGTTTCTTGCGGGAATGTTAGGGTCCCATGGATCCCTGCCAAAGTGAGAAGACACGACCCTTCTCGGTCACGTGCTGTTTGGAAGAGGTTGGAGTAGTGCGAAGCAAGGGTGACTTCTGAGCACCATTTGTCCCTCCAAAACCTCATACTTCTTCTGCTCCATACTTTCAACGAAATTGATGACATGAAAATTTATTTGACTGCATGAATTTCCTTTCAGAAACTGAGAATCCGATCGAGAATTTATCTTATCTATTTAGATTAATAGGGTAAGAAACTCTTACGCTTAGCCTAAAACTAGGATAACCTAGTTTGCTCTTATCCATTATCACGCCTATTCCTACACGGTTTCACTTGAAGGATACTTTAAACATGGAATGGAATTGGTCTCAAATTCAATGAATAGGATAATAGAGCTTAGCATAAACTTAAGGAAACTACAATTACATGTGATATATGTACAATATTATCTTTTTTCCCCTAAGCACATACACTACTAATTCTCAAGTATATACTAGAGTATCATACTAGTCTCCTCTCGTTTTACATTTCAAGGCTCCTCAAAATATCAGGTTTATATTCAAAATAAGAAATAAACAGGAGATGAATCTTGATAATTATATAGTTTAATCTTTCTTAATTATTAGAATTTAATATAATAAGTAATTACCATTTTTTCAAAGTTTGGTTCAAAGAATGCTCTCAAGATTCGATTATTTTCGTAATAATTATTTTTCATGGCACACCTAATATATCTTTGTAAAAAAAGGAAATATAGTAAACCTTTTCCATCTATTTAGGGGAAACATTATGACAACGCCAAATACATAATGCTGACCTCAAATAGATGGGATAAGGATTACTACTTTCCTTCAACAAAGATTCGAAACACTGCCCACCCTCTGTGAGAAAGGAGTGTTCTAACCATTTGACCACTAAACTGGAGACGACAAAAACATATAACTCACCAAGTTATTAGAGAAAAATTCAAAGCATATTTTAATGTTTTGGGTTAACTGTAAAAAACTCCTTATACTATCAGGGTTGGTGTGACTCTTTATACTTTCTAAACTATGACACTTTTACCGTCTTGACCGCAACTTCTTTATCTTTCGGTTAAAAGGAGCAGTGACCTCCTAACCTAATCTCCCAGTTTTTAGCTCCCATAATATTAATTATATCCTTTAATTATTAAAATTAAGGTTAAAATTATTAATTCAATTTAATATAAAATCAATTCAATTCAATTATATTTTAAAATCCACTATCACTTTCCTCTTCAAACCTATAATCACTGTCTCTTCCTCCTCCATCACCTTCTCATCCTCCTCCTTCCTCCTCAAAATCACCATTAAGATATCTCCTCCTACTACTAAGACCCAACACCATTGTCTCCTCTTCCACCATCATCTCCTCCTCTTTCTCCTTGAACCTTATATCACCACCATCATTATATTGTGCGAAATTGATATGCTCTAATACCAATTGTTATAACAAATCGACGCTGTGGCACCAATTGTTACTCCAGGGAGCGACTTTTGCGGAACTTGGCAACATGATCAGTACTTGCAAAGGAAAACTATTGTAAAGCAAAATAGCAATACCTAGACAAAAGAGCAAAAAGAAATAACACTAGGATTTAACGTGGTTCGGTCCCAACTTGCTCTATGTCCATGAGAGAGAATATGAGAGAGCTTTATTAATAAACTTGATACAAAGAGATCTATCCTTCCTCTTGATGCAACAAGAGTATTCTCCTTCCTTCTAAAACTAAACCTAAGTTACAAAAGAATTACCTTATCTCTATGCAACTTCACGTTACTCATCTCTTTCTTGGCTTCTTCTGATCTCTTTTACTTGAGATTAATTACAATGCTGGGTTACAATATTATTTATAAGATTTTACAAAATAACTCCTATCTGGACTATGAGATGATTTTTGTCGTTGGATGCTTGAAGAATCTTGATCAATTCTATTAGGAGTTGATCTCCTTTATTTAGAAGAATTCTAGACCCTTTAATCTTTAGAAACAAACCTTCATTGAATAGAAATTGAATTCTATTCATACTCCATTAGAAAAGAAAACCAGAGTCTAAAAGAAAATCATTTTTGCTTCAGGAAACACTCGATTGTCAACTTATCCTGATGATAGTCGACTAATCCTTACATTAGTCGACTTATAAACTATATAGTCGACTACTGTATAATGCTTCCTCTCTCTATTTATGCTTCTATATTTGCACAGTCGAATATATAATCGACTGATCTTGTACGTTAGTCGACTTATACATTTTATAAGTCGACTAATCAGCACCATCTGGGTCTAATTGAGTGTTTAGAGAGGATAATATAGGCTTAGGAAGCAAATAACAAAGGAGAAAAGAGAGTGAGTGAGTAATGAGAGAGAGAGAGAGAGAGTGTGTGAGAGAGAGAGGAGGGGATGGCCGGTGGCTGGCAGGGTGCTGCTAGTCGGCCGGCAGCAAAAGGGAGAGGAGGGAGTGAGAGAGTGGAAGGGAGTGAAGAGAGAGGAGTGATGAAAAATGAGTAATAATTCTCATCTACTTTCATATATCTTCCCCAAAAGAGAGATCATGCCATGTGTACCCTAAAAATCTCACACTTCATCTCCACCCTACACATATAGGTATGGTCCCATACTCCCCCCCAATTCATGTTTACTAACCAAGCATGGTTGAAATGATATGATCAAAAGTCAATGTCCTTTTATGTATAATATACAAACTATTTACATGACTACATACATTAGTATAAAAATTAGGTATGGATACTCTATCCCAAGAATTATATGTACTAAGTCTCATTCTCTTAATGTCGGTACTGTGCTCCACTCCGGGGACTGCGCTCCAAGGTCATTCCGAACACTTTTTCAGGTTCACTCCAAGGATTCTTCTGAGATCACTCCGAGTACTTGAGGGCCCTCTTTTGAGATTACTCTAATCACGCTTCTAGGATGGGTAGGATATTTGACTAGTCTAGTATCACAAACTGTCTGTTGGTTGCTACCTACTCATGTATTAGTCGACTAGACGGGGTTCAAACTCAAATACATATCTATTGGTCTCTCCACTCGTCAACTACACTGGTAATTAGTCGACTAGTCAGTGCATAATTACACACATTCACTAAGCCCCATTTATATACTCATATACACACATTACTACAACCAACTCTCATCAATCACAATCACGTGTGTGTGTGGGTGCGCGCGCGCGCGCACATACACACATATACATCGAATATATTAAATATATATCGTATCATATTCATATACATCTATATGTATATCTACATATCCATACACGAATATAATCATATAAATATTTTCAGACCATTACATCCATCAAAGCCAAGCCCTTCCTCCACTTCATCTTTGCCGCCCACCACTTCCCCTTCTCCTTCAAATTTCACTCATCTCATTCACGCTTTCTTGGCTCCAACCTCGCCTCGACTGCTCGCCTCCACCACATTGACGATCCCATCGCCCGTTCCCTGACCTCATCCGCTTGATCGCCGATACATGCCCCCTCTGCCACCCTAATCTCTTGCTCCGTCTCTCAGAGAGAGAGAGAGAGAGAGAGAGAGGGAGGGAGATGGGGTTAAAACCCTTTGCAGCCCACTTACAAGTTGCAAAATACACTTGCAAGTGGAGAAAATCACAATCCTTTAAGGCTCACATGGGCTACAAGTGGGCTGCAATTAAGATTTCCACTTGCAACCACAAACAAACACATAAATTTTTTTTGTACTGCAAGTGGGCTGCCTACTTGTAGCAACTAAATACACCCTATGAGAAAAGGAGTGTTAACCCCTTTACCACTCACCTGGAGACAATAAAGATATATAAATGAACAAATTAATATAGAAAAACCCAAAATCATTATTTTAATATTTTTATAAAAAAATTATGCAAAAGTATTATCTACGGAGAGACACAAACCCACTAGAAGCCTATGAAGTGTAAAAGATTCTAATAATAAAGGTGAAACCCTTTATATACCATATATATATATATATATATATATATCCTTCATTTCCTTACGCAATATTATGCATCTCATACAGTAATTCCTTGTGAACTTCCATTTTTAAGTTTTCATATCTTCTTATATATTTAGACTGATAGTCCAAAAATTGTTGAAGTCACAGTATTACAATAAGAGCACCTTCATATAATAAATGGAATTAGAAAGGTCAGGCGCGAAATTAAGCCATTTTAAAGTTGGTTGTTCAATAAATCTTACAAGAGAAAAAATATGGACAAAGAAGAAATTTAAAATGAGCTGACTGAAGGAAAAAAATGAATTAAAAACATATTTAGTATCTATGTTGTATCGTAATTGGTAAACAAAGTGGGTCACTTGTATATCACTTTTATATTCCTGCTATATTAATTTCTCTCCACAAAAAGTGTAGAAGCTACTAGGTCATGGGAGACTTAAAATTACATGAATCTTTTATGCTGCATGTAATCAGGTTGATTTTTTTCTTTTGTAAGGTATACGGAACCAACTAACTTTATAATGCTTAAGTCCCACACGTGACCGTTTAAATATCACATATTATATAAAGGGACTCTAGACCATGACTTCAAAAAATTTTGAGCGGCCATTCTAAGTCCCTTAAAAAGAACTACTGTATGAGATGTATAATATTGCGTAAGGAAATGGAGGAAAATTATATACTTAGACATACAAAGAGTACTTGATTATTAGAATTTTCATTTACTTAATAGTTTCTAGTTTAATATTTGTCTCTTTTTTCTATAGATAATAATTTTACATAATTTTTCACTAAAAACATTAAGGTAAATTATAGGAGAACCCCCTGTACTATCAAGGGTTGGCAATTTACCAAATGAACTATGAAAATAGCAACTTTACCCTCTTGAGAGTAACTTTCATAATATTTTTTGTCCAAATGAGTCACATGAGTATCATGAAATCTATTTAATTCCCTTAATTAATTCAGTGACTATGTTTAACTAAAACATTACTAATCCTAATTTACTCCTAAATTCCTAATTATCTTCTTTTCAAAAAACCCTGGCTAAATTGAGATGATGATGGTAGGGAGAAGGCGGATTGGGTTGGGATGATAACGGTTTTAGTTGAAAAAGAGGAGAGAGAAGTTTGGACTAGGCTAGAGCTGGGGCTTATATTTGCATTGAGAAAGGATTTTGGTGTTAGATGGTGGTAGTCGTGAAAAAGGTACATGATGGCATGGTATAAGGTTCAAGAAGAAGAAAAAGAAGATGATGGTGGAAGAGGAGGAGACAGTGGTGTTGGGTTTTAGTAGGAGGAGGAGGAAGAGATGGTCTTAATGGTCATTTTGATAAGGAAGGAGGAGGATGAGAAGGTGATGGAGGAGGAAGAGATGATGATTGTAGGTTTGAAGAGGAGAAAGTGGCAGTGGATTTTAAAAATAAATTGAATTGAATTGGTTTTATTTTAAATTGAATTAATAATTTTAACCATAATTTTGATAATTAAGGGATATAATTAATTTTATGAGAGTTAAGACTGGGAGATCAGTTTTAGAGGGTCACAACTCCTTTTGACCGAAAAGGTAAAGGAAGTTGCGATTAAGAGGTAAAGTGTCATAGTTTAGAGAGTGTAAAGCGTCACACCTCACCCTGATAGTATAAGGAGTTTTTTTGCAATTAACTCAGAATATTAAAATATTGCTTTGAATTTTTCTCTAATAACTTGGTGACTTATAGGCTTTTGTCGTCTCCAGTTGAGTGGTCAAGTGGTTAGAACACTCCTTTCCAACAGAGGTGGGTAGTGTTCGAATCTTTGCCGGAGCAAAGTAGTAAGCCTTATCCCATCTATTTGAGGTCAGCATTATGTATTTGGCGTTGTCATAATGTTTCCCCCAAATAGATGGAAAAGGTTTACTATATTTCCTTTTTTTACCAAGATATATTAGGTGTGCCATGAAACTAAAATACAAAAATAATCGAATCGTGAGAACATTCTTTGAACTAACCTTTGTAAAAAAAATGGCAATTACTTATTATAGTAAATTCTAATAATTAAGAAAGATTAAACTATATAATTATCAAGATTCATCTCTCCTGTTTATTTTTATTTTTAAAATAAACCTGGTATTTTGAGGGGCATTGATATGTAGGACCAGAGAGGGGACTCGTATGGTACTTATACATTCTTTGAGGAGCCTATATTCTCTGCTTGATCCTTCTTCACAGTCTCAGAAATCCCAGTATTTATAGGTAAAAAACCAAACGAGAGAGAGTATACGAAGATTAGGGCCAAACGCTCCCCCTGATTCCATTGGCTAGCCGCGAAAAAGCGACTTTGGCCATGTTTTCGCAGCCTGGGTGTGACCAGGTGTCCACACCCGGGGGGTGCAGATACCTGATTTTGCGATCTTCTTTTATCTCTTGCTGGATTTTCAGATTTTGGTCCTGTATTTGACGAAACCTCCTTTGGTCTTCAGTTTTAACCAATTAATTTGTGAAAATTTGTTTTAACTGGTTTTATCTTCTCTGATTTGCCCTAATCTACACTGATCTTTGATTTGAATTATTTCTGAATTAAATAGAATTTTGATGGACTTTTGGCTCATTTCTCTTCCCTCTCCTTTAGTCAAGGCCTGCATATAGTTTATACAATAAATAGGATTCAAAACAGAGTTTATTAAATAATAAATATGGAAATGTGACAATAATATGTAGTATCAGCGACCGATCAACAGACACATTTGTTCAGCGAACAGACACATCTATTCCGTCAAAATGGATTATCTCCCAACAGACACATCCATTCGGTCGTAACAGACACAATCGTTACGAATAGACATGTATATTCACTAAATAGACACATTCATTTGCATATCACTTCTAATATTGGACTAAAGAGTTTTCACTCTTTTTGGTCCCATTTAGCTCTTATTTTAGGCCAATTTCCGACTTGAATATCTCCTTCATTCGAAAATAAAAGTAAAAATGTGAATATACAACGTTTATCGCCACGTTCATTGCCAATAGAAGGAGAAACACATTCCAACCATCTCTTGTAGTCTTGTGTATTCCGAAACGTGTCCCGCGTAAAATTCAGCTCAAATTTCTCCAACTCACTTAGTTAATTCCAAGTTTCCAACAATCCCCATAATGAATGGAGATTCAAGAAATTATACACACTATGAGACTGACTTTATAGTGAAAGGCACTTTAGGAAAGAAACTGTATCAGAATAGGTGAACTAGGTCTTGAACCATCTGTAGCGAAAGCCATATTGGACTTACTAGTCAATCAGTGAACTAGGTCTTGAACTATTGGCTATTTGTGTAAGTCAAGTCAACAAGTCTCATGCAGTAACTTTTCAAAATCAACTTTGATTTTCAGTTGTGTTCATTTTGGCCTTGGACATTCTTGATTTTAAAGAGTGTGTTTAGGGAATCACAACCACCATAGAGACTCCTAAAGAGTCGGCCTCAGCTCTACACTCACATAGGTGATCATTCTATTAAGAGTAGTCTACTCTACCCCATTTGTTTCGATAACGAGTTATAGGCATCATTAAAAGCGTTAGATTATCCTAAATCCAATTGTAGAAAGCATTTGGAGCACCATAGGAACGGGTTGGAGTCAAATTTTTAAGTGCTTACTCGCATAGTTGATCATAACTAGTTTTTTTCTTGAACTTAATTCGTGGGATCTCCATTCGCTAAGTGAGACTTTCATTAAGTTGACTCTGTATGGTTAGGCTTTTAACCCCATTCACTTCGATGCGCAGTTTATACGCACTCCACTTAAACTTTTAGTGAATGGAGTTGTTAGGTTATCTTTTGATGCCACAAAATTAATTAAGATAACACCATTTGAGAGTGATTGCCTAACGATATTATGTCTTTGATGGATGTGTCTAAATTTACTGTTGTATATAAATTTTGCAACTTAGAAGTTGTTTGGTTGTTACAGTGAATGCATATGGCGGGCACTGACTTTGGTCATAAAGGTATATCCTTCAAAATTGTCGAAGCCACTCTTCTTCTTCTCCAGTCTTATCCATGGCTAAAAATTTCAATTCCATTATGGAACGGGTTATGTAAGTTTATTTGAAGGATTTTGAAGATATGGTCACGCCTCCAAGAGTAAGAATATATCTGCTAGTTGATTTTAATTTTTCAGAATCTACAATCAATTTGCATCACTATACCCTTCAAGTACAGGTGGATACTTCATATATCTTAAGACATACTCTTTGGTATTCTTCAAGTAGCCCATTACTCGTAGTAGAGCATGTCAATGATCGTCACTAGGATTACTAGTGTACCTGCTCAATTTGCTTACATCATAAGCTATATCAGGTCTAGTACAATTCATTAAATACATTAGACTTTCGATGATTTGAGAATACTCCAACTATCGCTTTTCAGTTCCTGTATTCTTGTGAAAGTGGATGTGTGGGAAAAATAATTTGATTCCCTTTGATCTCATGTTCCTTGAATCTTTCTATCATCTTGTCCATATAGTGTGTCTGAGATAGACTGATTTCATCTGGTCTAGTAATTTTAATTTCTAAAATTATATCAGCAACACCCAGATTCTTGTCAAAATTATTGCATAGCATATTTTTAGTAGACTTAATAACTCTGATATTAGTCCTGAGTATCAACATGTCGTCTACATAGAGACAAACATTGATACATGCATTTCTAATTATTTTAGAGTAAACATACTTGTCGCATTTGTTGATAGTGAATCCATTCCTGATCATGATATATCGAACTTCTCATGCCACTGTTTAGGAGCATATTTCAGCTTCTTTTCACATTTGTGCTTTTGAAATAGACATAGTTTTCTTAAATATTTGAGGCTCGCTTTCAAGCGCATATGCTACAAAGTTTGGACCAAAGAATTTATATATTCTTGATCTCTTACTCCTTGGATCAACTCCACATCAATTGTCGGTTCACTAGGTCTTTATCCCTGAACGTTATTTCGTGTGTTCTGTTCTTTCCCAGAAGCATTATTTTCTTTTTATTTGTATGGAAAGACGTCTTCAAAGAACACAACATCTCTTATTCAATAAATATGTTTACACGAATATCAGTATTTCTGACTTGTGTACCAAAAAACTGTAGGCACTGCTTTTCAAGATATAGCCTATGAAAATGCAGTCCACCAATTTAGATCCCACCTTAGTCTTCTTAAGTAGTGGCGTTGGTACCTTTACAAGGCACCCCCACATTTTGAGATAATGATAGGAAGGAGGCATTCTATGTCACAACTCAAATGGAATATGACCAAGATTCTTATGGGATACTCTGATTTGCGGTTGATAGGGCTCTCCCTACAAGTTTTGTGGTGATCCAAACTTATGAGTAAAGAATTGACCATCTATTTTAAAGTTTTGTTCTTTCTTTTAACAATTTCGGTCCGCTGAGGAGTGTATGGTGCTATGATTTGGTGGATTATACTAAAGGTAGCACACAAGTCACAAATCATTTAATTCATATTCTCCACCTCGATTGGATTTTAAAATCTTTATATTTTTGTTGATTTGATTCTCGCCCTTGGCTTTGTATGTTATAAACATACTTATTTTTGACTGGATCACGATTCTTACTATACACCATTTAGTACTTAAGAAAACATCATACGATGAACTTTTACTATTGGCATCCTCCATTTTTCGAATAGGAAGAGGAGCAGACATCACAGTCTGGTTTGGTATTCTTAGTGCCCCACTGACACTCTCTTGAAGAGTATCAGATATTTTTTGCAATTCAAGCAAAGTAAAAGTTAGCAACTTCAATACATGTCCTTGGTAATTTTGAGGAAACGAAAATGTTAAACAACTTTCAAAAATAAACTCTTTAAATGAAAAGATCTCTTGTTAGTATTTTGTAAAACAAGGTATTAAGAAATTTGAAATCTGAGTAAAACAAAAATTACTTGCTGACGCAACCTACACTAGAAAAAGCGTAACTGTCTTAAGATTGTTGAGTATTAAGTGATTTGAAATCTCAGTTAAACAAAAATTACTTGCTGACGCAACCTGCACTAGAAAAAGCGTAACTGTCTTAAGATTGTTGAATACTTAATTTAACGTAATCCCTTTAATAAGAATGTTAGTTCAAATAGACAAAGAATAAATGAAATTCAATAATTCCTACAACCACTAAGCGTTAGTATAAACAGACAGAGTGACAAAATAAAATCAAATTTTAGAGTGAGATACGCGTAAATCGAATCTCCTTAAGACAATTATGTCTCCCGCTATGGTCATATGGGATAATGGATGCTGATCTCCTAAAAATAATACTCTTTCACATGTTCTGTGCAACACTTTACAAAATCACATGCAATCGAATCAAAGTTAACCCGTACCTTTCACTTATTCAAAGAACGAAAGTAGAAAAAGGGCACATACCGAAAACCAGAATACAGACAGAATTCTGGAAAATTCGATAAAAATTCTTTGAACTCATTTATTCTTATGGTTGTTATTCTTAGTTTTTTGGTTATACCTTTTTGGAGTGTAATTTGCTCTTTATAAAATTTTCTGTTGTAACAGGTGCAACCCTTTCGAACAGACACATAAGTTCGCTTGGAACGTGCATTACCATTCCGAATAGATATATCCTTTTACTGAACAGACATATCCCTTCGGTAATAACTGGATATCCCCGAACAGACACATCCATTTAGTCAGAATGGGCGCAACTGTTCCGAATGGACACATCCGTTCATATACCACTTTTAATGTGGGACTAAAGAGTTTTCACTCTTTTTGTCCTATTTTTCTCTTATTTTAGGTCAACTTTCGACTTAAATATCTCATTCATTCGAAGATAGAATTGAACATGTGAATATACAATGTTCATCGCCACATTCATCGCCAATGGAAGGAGAACACATTGCAACCATCTCCTGCGCATTCCGAACATTAGGTCCCGTTTAAATTTAGCTCAAATTTCTCAAAAACTCACTTAGTTAATTTCAAATTTTCAACAATTTTTGTTCTTGCAGGAATGTTAGGGTCCCATGGATCCCTGCCAAAGTGAGAAGACACCGATCCTTCTTGGTCACGTGCTGCTCGGAAGAGGTTGAGAAGTGGAAGCAAGGATGACTTCTGAGCACCATTTGTCCCTCCAAAACCTCATACTTCTTCTGCTCCATACCTCCAACGAAATTGCTGACATGAAAATTTATTTAACTGCATGAATTTTCTTTCAGAACTGAGAAGCCGATCGGGAATTTATCTTATCTGTTTAGATTAATAGGTAAGAAACTCTTATGCTTAGCCTAAAACTAGGATAACCTAGTTTGCTCTTATCCATTATCACGCCTATTCCTACACGGTTCCACTTGGAGGATACTTTAAACATGGAATGGAATTGGTCTCAAATTCAATGAATAGGATATTAGAGCTTAGCATATAACTTAAGAAAACTATAATTACATGTGATATATGTACAATTTTATCTTTTTTTTCTAAGCACATAACACTACTAATTCTCAAGTATATAATGGAGTATCATACGAGTCTCCTCTCTGGTTTTACATTTCAAGGCTCCTCAAAATACCAGGTTTATATTCAAAATAAGAAATAAACAGGAGATGAATCTTGATAATTATGTAGTTTAATCTTTCTTAATTATTAGAATTTACTATAATAAGTAATTACCATTTTTTTCAAAGGTTAGGTTCAAAGAATGCTCTCAAGATTCAATTATTTTCGTAATAATTATTTTTCATGGCACACCTAATATATCTTTGTAAAAAAAGGAAACATAGTAAACCTTTTCCATCTATTTAGGGGAAACATTATGACAACGCCAAATACATAATGCTGACCTCAAATAGATGGGATAAGGCTTACTACTTTGCTCCAATAAAGATTCGAACACTGCCCACCCTCTGTGAGAAAGGAGTGTTCTAACCATTTGACCACTCAACTGGAGACGACAAAAACCTATAACTCACCAAGTTATTAGAGAAAAATTCAAAGCATTATATAATGTTTTGGGTTAATTGCAAAAAACTCCTTATACTATCAGGGTGGGTGTGACTCTTTATACTCTCTAAACTATGACACTTTTACCCTCTTGACCGTAACTTCCTTTACCTTTTCGGTTAAAAGGACCAGTGACCTCCTAAACCTAATCTCCCAGTTTTTAGCTCCCATAATATTAATTATATCCTTTAATTATCAAAATTAGGGTTAAAATTATTAATTCAATTTAATATAAAATCAATTCAATTCAATTTATTTTTTAAATCCACTACCAGTTTCTCCTCTTCAAACCTATAATCATTGTCTCTTCCTCCTCCATCACCTTCTCATTCTCCCCTTCCTCCTCAAAATCACCATTAAGATATCTCCTCCTACTACTAAAATCCAACACCATTGTCTCCTCTTCCACCATCATCTCCTCCTCCTTCTCCTTAAACCTTATACCACCACCATCATTATATTGTTGCAAAATTGATATGCTCTAATACCAATTGTTATAACAAATCGCGCTGTGACACCAATTGTTACTCCTGGGAGCGACGTTTGCGGAACTTGGCAACATGATCAGTACTTGCAAAGGAAAACTATTGTAAAGCAAAATAGCAATACCTAGACAAAGGAGCAAAAAGAAATAACACAAGGA
>JAVJIF010030107.1:0-109423 GCA_038442645.1 Agave tequilana
TACACATACATATACAAGCATACACATACATGCATACTATATGCATACATACCCGCACTTACATACATATGATATTTATATATACATATAAATAAAACACATGCTTGTAAATCTACCCATATTTACACACGCCCCCTTATGCATAATAATTCATGCATACACTAAATATAATGTAAACATATTAATTAATGACCCACTTATTAATTACTAAACTATACATATACATGATTAAGTACAAGTTCATGCATAAATACATGCATATACATGCACGCATCAACATCCCCACTCAGGCACAAAACCACAACATATTAATTGAACTTCTAAATTATTACAAGATTGCCCTTATACAAATAAATATAAAAACTAACCTCGAGCAATTTGCGGCGCACCGACGGAGGCTCGACGGAGGCAGTCCGGGGCCGCGGAGGGTGTCGTTGGATAGAGCATCTCGTCATGAAGGGCGTAGGTGCGTTCACGCTCGCCAACGGTGATCCACGGTGATCCATGGAGAGCCAAAAGTGGCTTGGAAGAAGATGTCTCCCACACACATACACATGCAATCATTAAATCATAACTCACAAAAGCATATATACACTACATAATTAATCAACTACACCTACATATTTACAAACACATACATGTGCAAATAATAAGAGTGGGGGAGAAAGAAATTCACGCACATGGGAGGTGCCATTCTGCGGACGTGTGTTGTGGTGTCCTGCGTGGGTGCTCACGCATGGTGGAGCTCGGCCACGTGTTGTGGAGATGTGCTTGGACTGCCATGGCTGCTGTTGCGTACCGGAGAGATGGGAGATGTGGCTCTGTTGCAAGAGGAATACTCAGCCAGAGGTGCGCTACCAAGGACGATTGGCTGTGGTGGGGTGTTGCGACTCACCGGAGGTGATAACACACGGCCATAGGGGCACGGGGGGGGTGCGGTCGCTGGTGGGTGCTGCTTATGCCAAACAAGAGGGGATTCGGCCATGGTGTTGCCGTGGGGCTGCCGGAGGGCGCTAGATTTCGCCCAGGGGGCTGCGGCTGAAGGAGAAAGAGGGCTGCCAGTCTGTGGCCGCCGCGAGCCACTGGATGTTGCAGCGGCTGCTGGTGGTTGGGTGCGGCAATGGGAAGGGGATTAGGGAACTCGGCCAAGGAGAGGAGGGGGAGGGCGGCGCTGTGAGTTGGGGAGGGCGGCTGTGAGTTGGGAGGATTTGATTAGGATTAGGTTAGGATTTAGGTTAAGAATAGGATTATAATAGGGAGGTAATTTGGTTATTGGGTTTCGGGTAACGGGTTTGGGTTATGGGTATGCTAATGGGTTGAGGGTAATAGGATAAAGGGTATGCTATTGGGTATGGATGGGTAGGAATAAGGATACAAGGGAATAAGACATGAATAGAAATCAAGGGAAAGGAAATGCAATAATAGTAATATAATAAAAACACTAATAAAATTAATAATAATACTAATATTAATTAACAATAATCATTAAAATACAAAAAACAATAATAATAGGAATGATAATACCACTACCACTAGTATTTTTACTAATATTAAAAATAAATAAAGAATATAATATTAACACTAATAATAATTATAAACACCAACAATAAAAATAAAGATAACACTAATAGTAATAACAATAAATAATAATCATAATGGAATAATAATAATAATAACTACCATTAATAATAATAATGAATAATAACCTTAATGAAATAATGGGAATAATAATTAAGTTAATAATTAATAATAATAATGGTAAAATAAAAATAATAGTAATAAGTAACTAAAAATATCGATAATAATAGTGGTAATAATATTTAAGCTAAAAAACCATTTATTATCTTAAAAATAATTTCCATATTTAATAAAAATAATAATCACAAGAAAGAAAATAATAAATTAAGTTGATTAAAAAAATAATTCATAAATTAAAATAAATACTTTAGGAAAATAAGGATATAGTATTTCTAACTAGGAATCTTACACTTCCAAAAGCTCTTCCACCTAATCCAATGAAGATGATGAAGAAGAGGATGATGAAGATCTCTCTCTTCTTGTGAAGAATGTTTGAAGAATGTACAATAAAGTAAATTTCAAAATAGTAGAAGATGGCAAGGAAAGAAGAAAAGAAGATCATTTACTTCAATTGCCAGAAGCCGGGGCACATCGTTGCGGAGTGTCCGGAAAATAAGAGCAAACCCTCCACCTCCAAGAAAACCATACAAGAAGAAGGCTTTAAAGGCTACATGGAATTCGGAAAGTGAATGCGACGAAGAAATTGACACGGCTCACATGTGTTTCAGGGAAAATGATAACACAAATAAGGTAACCCCCGAATCATCTATTGACGATTGTGAATTATATATGGATGAATTAGGAGAAATTTTGAAGGATTATCTCATCATTATGATTTCTTAAAAAGAAATATTTAAAAATAAAAAAGGAAAATGAAACTCTTAACCACAAAATTTTCATACTCACAAAAGAAAAGGATGTTTGTTTTCAACTCTCACTGCTACTCAAAAGGATTTTGATGCTTATAAGATTCTTATAAAGCTAAATTTCACAAATAGATAAAGATGAGATTTCTATGCTAAAAAATTAAATTAACTCTTAGGAGAAGTTTTAAAGAAATGTGAATTTGACAAATCTAGATTGGTGGCTATGTTTTCTAAGAAACATATCCCAAAGAAACAAACTCATGCCACAACACACCCTTGCTCACAAGTCATAGCATTTGCACTCACATCATGCTAAACATGTTCACAAACCAAAACTTCACATCCACATAAATTATGCATTCATGTATGATAAAATTTATGCATGCACTTATTGTGGCCAAAAGGGTCACTTAGCTAACTTTTGTTTTGATAGAATAAATACCTCAAATAATTATATTTGGTTCGTAATGCTAACATTAAAGGACCCAAGAAAATTTGGGTACCAAAGTCAACAATTATGTACATGATGTAGGTACACTCTAAAGCTCAAAGACGTAGAGAGCGGTGGTATCTTGATAGTGGTTGCTCAAGGCTCATGAAATGGGATATCAACAACTTTGCAACCCTATCAAGATACCATGAAGGTGGCACCGTCACCTTTAAAGATGACTCCAAAGGAAAGATTATTGGTATATGTAATATTAAACTTGGTTCATCTCTTATGATTGAGAATGTTGCTTTAGTTGATGGCCTCAAGTATAATCTCTTGAGTGTTAGTTAACTTTGTGATAAAGGTTTTAATGTGTTTTTGATGACTTAGTTTGTAATATATTGATAGACAAACTAATGCATGTATACTTTTCAGATTTCGTGAAAACAATGTATACATGATTGATATGTCTAATATGTAATGCAATGCCACATGTTTGAATGCCTTCAATGATGACTCTTGATTATGGCATAGAAGACTAAGCCATATTTCTTTTGACTCTCTATTTAGAATAAACAACAGGGAAGCGGTGAAAGGTATTTCTTATTTGAAATTTGAAAAGGACCGCATTTGCGATGCGTGCCAACTTGAAAAACAAACCAAGTCCTCTTTCAAATCCATCAAGGACATCATGACATCACGACCTTTGGAGTTAATTCATATAGATTTGTTTGGTCATACTGAAATCAAAAGTCTAAGCGGGAATCGTTTTGCTTTTGTATTGGTTGATGATTTTTCTCGTTTTACTTGGTTCTTTTAGAACATAAAAATTAAGCCTTTTCATTTTCAAATGTTTAGGAAAAGAGTTGAAAAGGAAAAAGATTCTTCAATTTTACGATTAAGGAGTGATAGAGGTAGTGAATTCAATAGCCAATCCTTATCACTTACTGTGTAGAACATAGAATTAAACATGAATTATCTTGTCCTATAACTCCACAACAAAATGGAGTAGTTGAGAGAAAAAATCGAACACTACAAAAAATGGCTAGGACTATGATAAATGAATACGGTCTCCCTCAATACCTATGGGCCGAGGCCGTAAAACATCTTATTACATATCAAATAGGTTTCTTTTGCAAAAATAATTCTAAAACTTCTTTTAAAATTTACTATTCAGGAAAACCAAATGTTTCTTATTTTAAAGTTTTTGGTTGTAAATGTTTGTTTTAAATACTAAGATAATTTTGGTAAGTTGATGCAAAATCTTATGAAGCTATTTTTTTAGTTACTCTAACACTAGTAAAGCCTATAGAGTCTTCAATAAATCTATAATGACTATTGAAGAATCTATACATATAAAGTTTAAGGAATCTAATATTCTTGTTGAGAATGTTATAGAAATAGATTCCTTAGGTGAAGACATAGAGTGGATAACCTTGAAGGACTCACCTATACAAGAAGAAAAGCCAAAAATTGATGTACAAAGTGAAATTCAAGAAGTTGAAGTGGAGCCACCACAACCACTTCCAAAGAATTGGAGATTCACTCCACATCATCCCAAGGATCTCATTATAAGTGATGTATCAAAGGGGTATTCCAAGCTCCATGATCTTTTTGGCCATTATGCTTTATTTCTCATTTTGAACTAAAGAATATCCTCAAAGCCGAGGGAGACTCATATTGGTGCTTGCCAAGCAAGAAGAGCTCAATCAATTTGAGCACAATCAAGTTTGATATTTTGTCCTTAGACCCCATGATAGACCACTAATTCGCACTAAATGGATTTTTAGGAACAAGTTGGATGAGTCAGGCAATGAGTCAGGCAATGTTGTTATGAATAAACCTAGGTTAGTGGCCCAAGGTTAAACCCAAATTGAAGGTTGAAATCACCTAGAGGGGGTGAATAGGTGATAATGCTAATCAATGCACAAATTTAAAAATGAGATGATGCAACGATCACACAAAGCAAGATTAGAAGTCGAATACCCGTGAAGGGCTCTGAACCTTCCTCGTGATTCCTCTAAAATAAGAGTTTGAGGTGAGTAATGTAATCTTGTTGTGAGAGTAAAGATCGACAATATAAGAATGAATGAATAAGTGAAAAGCAAGTAAATAACACAAGTAAACCAATCGCAAACACAGAGATTTGTTTCGAGGTTTGAGCACCCAGCTCTACGTCCCCGCCTTTCACCAGAAGGATTTCCAATCCACTAGAACTTCTATAAAAGATTACAACCACTAGGGAGTACCCAACTCCTCAATCACACTCCTCTAGTCCAGAGGTAGTGGAGCCACAAATATAATAATCACTTGATGATCAAAAGACCACAAACTCTCTTTTAAAAAACTTTTCTTTACAAAACCCTAGAGAATAATGTATAGGATTGAAGCTCAAGGTTGTAAGTGAAAAATAAAATAAAGTAGAAGAGAGTTTTGATTCAAAAACTTCAGAGAAATATCAGAGATTAGAGCAAAAAACTGAGAATAAAACTTCTTTCAAAAAGACTTAAACTTTGATTCTTTTGCAAATGTTGTTGTAAATCTCCTCAACCCCATCCACCCTTATTTATAGGATAAAGGTAGGGATTAAAGGGTAAACACTAATTTTGATTACTCATGAAAGATAAGACCCAAAACCAGCCGTAAATCTCGTTTGGAGAATAAAATCACGTTTTAAAACAGGTTTAAAAAATTAGCCGTTTGGCTGTTAATACACTCACGGTCGACCGGCCCTGTCGACCGATTTTCAAAATTATTTGACCATGGCAGGCCACGGTCGACCGTCTCAAATAGAAACTTGGGTGCAGTCAATCGGTCGAAGCTCGGTCGACCGATATGGGGTCTGGTCGACCGCCCGGTCGACCGGGAACGTGCACACATGCACGCACTCAACAGTCAGAACTGCAGTCGATCGGTCGGTCGACCATTCTGACCTGAAACAGAGTCGGTCGATAGTCCAGTCGACCACAATAGGTCAAAACAGAAAATTTGCAAAAATGTTTTTGAGGATATGTAAGTTTCAAAAATTATTTTTGTCAAGACTTAGTACACTACAATAAATTTAGTCTGCAAATACTGAAATAGGTCTATAGAAATATTTTATATAAGAGACAAAAAAAATAATCTTTAAAAAAACATGTGCAATTTTTGTGTGTGTGTGGAGAATTTGAGCTTCAAACACTATATACTATCCTTTAACAAACTAAAAATATAAAAACTATAGAAAGAAGTCTCTGAACCACGTTGCCAAGCTAGAGCCTCCTCTCCTATAAAGAGTTCTCTTGCGCCATCAACCTATCAACATGCTTTTAGCGCCATAAACTTTGCAATATGCTTAAAGCCATCAAGACTTATAACAAACCTGAAATTCATTCTAAAACAACTTATTAGCACCAAATAGCTTCTATATGTTTTGTTATCATCAAAACTTATAGAAATAGAGAGTGTAACCTTTTGGGCCAACAATCTCTCCCTTTTTAATGATGACGAAACATATAGGCTATAACACAAGATATAAAAGAGAGGTAAAAACTCCTCCTCAAATGATGCTCTATTTAAACTAGTATAAAACAATTCATTATGAGAGAATTATTGAAAATTTGAACTTTTAAAAATTTGAACTTTGAAAATACCAAACATAAAATCATTGAAAATTTAAACAAACACTAACTCACAAACATAAAAAACAAAACACTATAGCAAAACAAACACATACAACACATATTTTTCCCCCTTTGTCATACATCAAAAAGGGGTTAGTAAGAAAACTTCCTTATTCAACAACACAAACATTTAGTTCACCACA
This sequence comes from Agave tequilana, assembly GCA_038442645.1. NCBI lineage: Eukaryota > Viridiplantae > Streptophyta > Magnoliopsida > Asparagales > Asparagaceae > Agave > Agave tequilana. The sequence continues at coordinate 6,680 of JAVJIF010030107.1, forward strand.
TATAAAGAAAATCTATTATAATCAAGTGTTTAGTTTAGTAAAAATATTGGCAAGTTGAAAATCGAAAAAAAATATAATCAATATCAACATCACCTTTCTCAAAATGATCTCTAAAGAAGTGATATCGAATCTCAATGTGCTTGGTCTTACTATGTTGATTTGCATTCTTAGTCATATGAATAGTACTAGTATTATCATAAAATATTTTAATATGGTCAAAATGCAAATCATAATCAAGGAGAGTATGTTTCATCCAAAGGACTTGAGCACAACAAGCCCCCACCACAACATACTCCGCCTCGACGGTTGAGAGGTCTACCGAATTTTGTTTCTTAGAAGACCATGAAACAAGACAATTATCAAGAAATTGACATGTTCCACTAGTACTCTTTCTATCCACTCTACAACCCGCATAGTCGGCATCCGAAAAACTCGTCATTGAGAATTCTCCGGTCTTCGGATACCATAGACCCATTTCAATAGTGCCCTTAACATAACGAATAATACATTTTATCGCAATTAAATGAGATTCTTTAGGACAAGATTGGAATCTAGTACAAAGACACACACTAAACATAAAATCCGGCCTACTCGCTATTAAATACAACAAACTATCAATCATGCTTCTATATAATTTAATATCAACACGCTTACCTTGGTCTTCCTTATCAAGCTTGGTGGTGGTGGCCATGGGAGTGTTGCAAATTTTTGAGTCTTCAAGCCCAAATTTCTTGATGAGTTCCTTTGAGTACTTTGCTTGACATATGAAAATCCCATCACGCATTTGCTTGATTTGGAGTCCAAGAAAATAGTTCAATTTACCCATCAATGACATCTCAAATTCACGTTACATACATTGTTCAAACTCCTTGCAAAGTACCTCATTAGTAGAACCAAAGATTATATCATCAACATATATTTGTACTATAAGAATGTCACTTCCAACATGTTTAGTAAATAAGGTGGTGTCTACTTTGCCTTTAACATAATCATTTGATAGAAGAAAACTAGAAAGCCTTTCATACTAAGCTCTTGGAGCTTGTTTTAAACCATACAATGCTTTATCAAGTTGGAAAATAAAATTTGGATGTACATGATCCACAAAATCGGAAGGTTGTTCAACATAAACTTCTTCATCAATAAAACCATTTAAAAATGTACTTTTTATATCCATTTGAAAAGTTTAAAATTTTTATAGGATGCATAAGCTAGTGTGATGTATGGCTTCTAGCCGTGCTACGGGTGCAAAGGTCTCCTCAAAGTCGATTCCTTCAGCTTGAGTGTAACTTTGGGCACTAACCTAGCCTTATTCCTTATAATATTTCCTGACTCACCATCTTGTTCCTAAAAATCCACTTAGTACCAATTATTGGTCTATCATGGGGTCTAGGAACAAGGTGCCAAACTTGGTTGCGCTCAACTTGATTGAGCTCTTCTTGCATAGCAAGCAACCAATATGAGTCACCCTCCGCTTCGAGGATGCTTTCGGGTTCAAAATGAGATGAATACATAATGCCCACACAAATCATGGAGTTTGAAGCGAGTGGTTACCCCTTTGATACATCACCTATGATGAGATCTTTAGGATGATTTGAGGCGTATCTCCAATCTTTAGGAAGTGGTTGTGATTGTTCCACTTCATCCTTTTGAACTTCACCAATAGGTTCTTGCTTGTCTTCTTGGATGGGTGAGTCCTTCAAGGATATTTTCTCCATGTCCTCACCTAATGAGTCAATCTCTACAACATTCTCAATAATTGCATTAGATTCTTCAAAATTAACATGCATAGATTCTTCTATAGTATAAGATGATTTATTGAACACTCTATATGCTTTGCTAGTACTAGAATAGCCAACAAAGATTGCTTCATAAGCCTTAGCATCAAATTTATCCAAATTATCTTTGGTGTTTAAAACAAAACACTTGCATCCAAAAACTTTAAAGTATGAAACATTTAGTTTTCTTAAATGATAAATTTTAAAAGAGGTTTTGAAAGTATTTTTACACAAATAAATACGGTTGGATATGTAGCATGCTGTGCTTACGGCCTCGGCCCATAAGTATTGAGGGAGCGCATATTCACTTATCATAGTCCTAGCCATTTCTTGAAGAGTTCTATTCTTCCGTTCAACTACTCTATTTTGTTGTGGAGTTCTAGGATATGACATTTCATACTTAATTCCTTTTTCTGTTGGCCCAATGGCCTTCCACTCTAGTTTTGATGATGATCAACTCATGTAGTTATGTTTACTAATATTCTTGTGTTTCTAAGTTTCAGATCATTAACAGGATATTAGTTGGTGATTAGCTTCAACAAGATGATTAGAAGCTTTTCATGTTGATTCCGGTGCCAAAGCTTAGAGATCCATTCAATTCACTTGGAGAATCACGGAGTTTGGACCGAGTCTACTTGAAGATGGAAGATCGACAAGAAGACTTAGATATCTAGTTTAGAGTTTATGTTTTAGATCCATGTGTAAAGCTTAGTATAGTTGATATGCTCAAGTGCACACAACACACAAGTTTCATGATTTGGTTTTTGGTTTTCATGAATAATAGATCAAAACAAGTTTACTTTATACTATATATATTAGATATGTTCTAGATATACATACATGTTTTAAACTTGCTAGACAAACCTATTTTGACTATTCTACTCATGTTTTGGAAAAATCAAGTTTGACAAAATACAAGGTTTTGTTTTTGAAAATTTGCAAGACACAAAATGAATTGATATGTTGATATATTGTCTTGAAATTTTTATCACATGTTTATGTTTCAATATAAAATGATAAAACAAGTTTTATGGAATTTTCAGAAAAGATAAAAGATTTTTATAAAATATTTTTCCCAGTTTTCAGATCCAGGACTCAACCAGTCGACTAAGCCAGGTTATTAGTCGACTTGGCTGAAGTCCGGTCGACCGGGCCGGTCGACCGGACGTGCACAAACCTGTGCACGTTTCTGGCACAGGGAACGGTCGACCGGAGCAGTATATCTGCTCTCTGGTTTTCTGGGTCGACCGGACCGGTCGACCGCAGAAGAGAGCTTTGCTCTCTGTTTTGTTTCGGTCGACGGGCCGGTCGACCGCTGTGCCCAACGGTCATATTTCTGACCGTTGGCGGTCGACCGAACCGGTCGACCGGTGGCCTGTCAGGATGCCACATCAGCGTAACGGCTAATTTTGTGTAGGGGCTATATAACCCCATCTCTTTGGGGATTTTTGCCAAGTTTTCCAAGAGAAAAATTTTCAGTTTTCTGAAGTGTTTAAAAGAGTTTTAAAAATAGTTTTTGGGCTTTAAACTTCTCATCTTGATTTGTTTTGGTTTTTGGAAAATCAAAGAAAACTAGGTATTGGGATTTTGATTTGGTATTTCATTTTCTATCATATACAAGAGATTTCCCAAGTGTTTTTCTTTGTTGCTTGTTTCCAAAAACACTTTGATTCCACACTTGAGCTATCTTCTATCCTAAACTATTAGGATCTTGTTTTGTGGAAAAAGAAAGAGAGAGAGAGTTTTGAGGTTGTTGTTGTAACCTCTAAGTTGTACACCCTTATTCTTGTTGTATCCCTCTTCGGTAGAGGTGATCGGGTGATTGGTTTGCTCCCTCTTCGGTAGAGGTGGAGTTTGGTTGTGAGCCTCTTCGGTAGAGGTGTGTGGATTGGTTGTTGTATTGGCTACGGGCCTAACCCCTCGGTTGTGAGGAGGTTGTTGTTGAGAGAGGAGTTTGGTACTCCTAGTGTTGTAAGAAATCCTCTTCGGTAGAGGTTCCCTCGGTGGGAGTTGAGATAGTGGAAATCCTACACGGTGGTGTAGGCGGGGATGTAGAGCAAGGTGCTCGAACCTCGAAACAAATCTCGTTGTTTGCGATTGCTCCCATTGTCTCTCTAACTCTCTCTCATTTACTTTTTGCAAAGCATCATACTTCATATCATATCATATTTGCTTGTGTTGTGCATAATTCATAGTGCCTTGCATTATTTCATATTGCTATATCCTTGATTGCTTGGCTTGATTGTGTGTGCACATTGTGAATTGCTTGTGTGTTTGTGCATCACCTATACTCATCCAACAAGAGCTTCACATAGCACCTCAACCCATATCTAGGGGAATCAAGAGGAGTTAGTCCAGAGCCTCGCAAGGGGAATTCGGCTACACTTGTTGGATTGTATTAAGAGTGTTGCAAGATTTGCATTAGCTTCCGCATTTAGCGTACATAGTTTGCATTTAGTTTCTTAGATTAGCACTTACACCTATTCACCCCCCCTCTAGGTGTTTTACAATTGGTATCAGAGCTAGTGCTCCTGATACTTAGGCTTAACATCCTAGGAGTGAGATCCATTTGCTTGCTAATCTTTTGTTTGCATTTGCGTGTTTGCACACTCACATATAGTTTACCATGGACTTCATGACCCCACCTAGCTTTGACCCTTCCAACATTGATGTTTGAAAGTATAGGATGTCCATGTACCTAAAGACCCTAGGTTTGCATGTTTTCCTTGCCGCCACCAAGAGATGTTATCTTGGTGATTGCGATCATATAGGGGCCAATGCACAAGCCCTAGAGGCTATTAGAAGCACATTACCCAAAGATTATCTTATGTGTGTTTCTAATCTTTATTCCGCTTTTGCAGTGTGGAACAAGTTGACAACAACCAACACCTCCAAGCTTCAAGTCCAAATCCAAGAAGAGGAATCTAGTGGAGAATCCAACTCTATATGCTACATGGTCCAAGGGAATGACTCCCTTGAGGTACATTCGGAATCTCAACTAGATAGTAATGATTGTGCTAGTTCTTCAAATGATTATGTTGATCCCCATGCTTTGAATGAAGAACTATCAATTGTTTGTGAAAAATTGATTGAAAAATATAAAATTTTGAACAAGAAAAGTCTAGGACTTGAAAATGAAAATAAGAGTTTGCATGCTAGACTTAACATTGTTTTACAAGAGAAAGAGGAGATTGCTAATGAGAGGGATTCATTAAAATCTCAACTTGATCTTGCACTTAAAGAAAATGAATTTTTAAAATCTAAAAATGATTGCCATGCTATTTTAAAGAAAAATGAAAACTTGTCTTCTAGAGTTGATTTTGTTTTAAAAGAGAATGTTGATTTGAAAAATAAAATCATTTCTATTTCTAATGAGTTAGATGTATGTTTAAGAAAAATGAAGTTTTGAAAAATAAGATTGGTTCTCATGTTTGCCATGCTAGGGTAGTTTCACCTAAATCACCCATTGCATGTTCCACTTCTTCTATGCTTGAAAATGATATAAATTTGCTTAAGAAGAAGGTTGATTGTTTGGGCTCCACTATGAGCCAATGTGCCATGAACCACACACGCTTGGAATCCTTGGTTCGAAAGAAACAAGTTCCAACTTTTATGCATACACACCTCCACGGCATACACATGCTCCTCACGGACACCATCACACCATGTATGCTCATGTGTACACTTGTACACATTGTGGACGTAAGGGCCATCTTGCTAAATTTTGTTATGATAGATTACATACTCCTAATTTAGCAAAGAAGTTTGTTTGGGTTAGAGAAGGGACTAACCCCCATGGACCCAAAAGAGTATGGGTACCAAAGACCACCCCTCCTTTATTTGATGTAGGTGTGGGCTCTCACATGACGTGAGAGTGATGACACCTTGGAGTGGATGCGTTCCGAGCTTAAAGGAAATCAATTGGATGCATCACTTTCAAGGGAAGAGATGGTGGGAGGACCACCTTGTTTTGGAGAATTAGAGAAGTGCCCTCATCGGTTTTGGTATAAATCTCTAACTCTCATATTATTTGTTTACATGTTTTCATTGCATTTGATTATAGCATGTTCTTATTGTCTTTGGATTAGTGTGTAAATACCATGCTTATTAGATCCATGACATACATATATAGTATTTGAGACACATATGCCTATATGAATTCATATTTAGTGTTCTCACCGTTTGTATGCCTATATGAATTCATATTTAGTGTTCTCACCGTTTGTTTAGCTATAATGTACATCATGAATCTAATACATGTGAATTTACATAGTAATCATGTTTTAGTTTTTATGATGTTGATTTCTAGCTTGTTTTGATACTCCTTGTGGTTATGACATGTTTAAATGTGGATTTTGTCAAAACTTATGTTATACATGTACAAATAGTGAGTTACATTTGTTTTATATGCAATTGAACTTCATGCTCATTTGTATTCACTATATGTACACGTATGAGCTAGTTTTGATGATTCATTCATTTATACTTGTTGTGCCTATTTTCATGTATATGGAGTGTAAAATTCAAATAAAAGAATTTTGATGAATTTTGTATGTGTTTTATTTAGAAATATGGTATTCGTGTTTGTTTTAATGCTTAATGATTTGAATATTTGTTTAAGTGTTAGTTTTCATTAAGACTAGTTATATACTTGTGCATGTAGTGGGTCACAAATAAATCTATATATGTTGAACTTGAATGCTTATTTGAACCCATTAGATGTGCTAGTATAGTCTAGTTTTGATGATTCATACATCTTATACTTGTATTCTCATTTTAGAATTTGTTTTATGATTGTGTATTTCACTTCATGTATATGTTTGTATTGCCAAACTTTAAGATATACATGTATACCCCTTGAGTCATTTGCCTTTCATGCAAATCTATATATATGGACTCAAATTGTGTTTAGGGATATGTATGAATACTTATTATGTTGACAATTCATACATATACCTTGAATTGAAAATTGTTGTTATGAAAATTTAGTCTTTCATGAGTTTTCAAGTTTTCATGTGTTCATGTTTAACTTCATGTATATGTCCATCTTATCCAAACTATTGACTATACATGAGTATCCTTTTTTGAGCCACGTGCCTTAATGCATATATTTTGTGGACTCGTTATGTTTTGGATATGTATGTATACTTTAGTTTGTATTAGACATACATATGCCTTGAAGATTAGATAGTTTTGATGATTTTCGTGTTTTAAGGAATAATTGAGCTTAATGAAAATATTTTTCATGATTATAATCTTCACATATTATTTGTACACTCATATCTATTGCTCATGTTTTGTTTTCTCATGAGTTATGCTTTATTGGTTAGAGTGATGATTATCATGTGAATTTCATGTTTGTGAAAAATAATTTTGTTTTATTCCTTGCTTGAAGGATTTCGTACTAGTTAACAAGTTTTTCCATTTTAACTAGTTCATATTCTTCATATGGTAGATGTTTTCAAACATATAATAATCTTCAAATCTAATTTTGAAAACCCCTACCATCCAAGGGCGGTTGGATGGGAGATCATGTTCATGAATGCCTTATATTGAAAATCTTTTATAACTTGAACCATGATTGGGAGGTATTGGTAATATGATGTATACACTTGAACTTATTGTTATGTCAATTGGTATCATTGAACTCTTTCAATTGGTATCATTTTGATCTTCTTGTATACTCATATATGTTTTGTATGTATGTATGCTTTCAATTCCAAGAATATCAATTTCTATTGGTATCTATTCTCCATACATATATATGTTTGTGTTTATGCTAGTGCTTGAGGTTCAATTTTGTTTCAATTGATTACTTTTAAATTGGTATCAAGACTATGCATTATTTTAGTTTGTATTTCATAAAGGGGGAGAAAATTTGATTTTGTCTTTCTATTTGAATTTGTACTCCCATACTTTATGATTGTAAATTCGAATTTGGTATCATAAGTTCAAAATGAATATATTTTTACAATTGGTATCATATTTGAGAAATTCAAAATTTGTTATGTTGTTTTACAATTGGTAATTTGTTATGTTTAATTACAATTGGTATCTCAAAATTTTGTTTAAAGAAAATATTAAAAGTTTTGATTTGTATTGTTTATATGCAAGGAGAGCTTAACATCTCTTCATATAGATTCATGTTGAGTGTATTGTGTATTGAAGAGCTTTACATCTCTTCTTTATGTGGTACACGTGTGTAGGGGGAGCTTCACATCTCCTCTTATTCATTACATAATGTGTGTTATGTGAATTAGGGCTTAACTTCCCTCTTTCATGTAATGCATATGTGTAGGGAAGCTAACTTAGCGTCTTCCTCTTCATGAATGTATATAGCATATCACATTTATTGATCTTTGTTTATTGGTATCAAGATGCTTCATTGACATATTCTCAATTGATATCATGTTTTTATAGTCACCCCTTATTGACTTTGTTTTTTGTTTTAGACAAAAAGGGGGAGAACATTGTTTTATTGTTTTTGATTGACAAAAGGGGAAGAAGATTTTTAACCCTCGTTTTATTTATGGTTTTGATTACCCCTTTGTTGATGATTGACAAAAAGGGGGAGAAAGATTTATGAAGTTTTATATGCATGTTTATGTTTATGCATATATTATGTTTCAATATCAAGAATATTAAGTTTAATTGTTTATTAACCATTTATTGGTATCTAGAGCTTGCTTTGTTATTGGTATATAGAGCTTGCTTTGTAATTGGTATCTAGAGCTTGTTTTGTGAAAAAGATTATTTATGCATTTGGTATCTAGAACCATTTATTGTTTATGCATATGCATGTTTCATGTTTAAATATTCATTTGCATACATATTTATGAGCTTTATTGCATATCTATTATTACTTATGTTTATGCATGAGTTAAGGGGGAGCTTCTTTGAAGCTTAACTTTAATCCATGCATATATAACTCCATGAGTTTTGTCATCATCAAAAAGGGGGAGATTGTTGGCCCAATGGCCTTCCACTCTAGTTTTGATGATGATCAACTCATGTAGTTATGTTTACTAATATTCTTGTGTTTCTAAGTTTCAGATCATTAACAGGATATTAGTTGGTGATTAGCTTCAACAAGATGATTAGAAGCTTTTCATGTTGATTCCGGTGCCAAAGCTTAGAGATCCATTCAATTGCACTTGGAGAATCACGGAGTTTGGACCGAGTCTACTTGAAGATGGAAGATCGACAAGAAGACTTAGGTATCTAGTTTAGAGTTTATGTTTTACATCCATGTGTAAAGCTTAGTATAGTTGATATGCTCAAGTGCACACAACACACAAGTTTCATGATTTGGTTTTTGGTTTTCATGAATAATAGATCAAAACAAGTTTACTTTATACCTATGTATATTAGATATGTTCTAGATATACATACATGTTTTAAACTTGCTAGACAAACCTATTTTGACTATTCTACTCATGTTTTGGAAAAATCAAGTTTGACAAAATACAAGGTTTTGTTTTTGATAAAATTTGCAAGACACAAAATGAATTGATATGTTGATATATTGTCTTGAAATTTTTATCACATGTTTATGTTTCAATATAAAATGATAAAACAAGTTTTATGGAATTTTCAGAAAAGATAAAAGATTTTTATAAAATATTTTTCCCAGTTTTCAGATCCAGGACTCAACCAGTCGACTAAGCCAGGTTATTAGTCGACTTGGCTGAAGTCCGGTCGACCGGGCCGGTCGACCGGACGTGCACAAACCTGTGCACGTTTCTGGCACAGGGAACGGTCAACCGGACCGGTCGACCGGAGCAGTATATCTGCTCTCTGGTTTTCTGGGTCGACCGGACCGGTCGACCGCAGAAGAGAGCTTTGCTCTCTGTTTTGTTTCGGTCGACCGGGCCGGTCGACCGCTATTGCCCAACGGTCATATTTCTGACCGTTGGCGGTCGACCGGACCGGTCGACCGGTGGCCTGTCAGGCTGCCACATCAGCCTAACGGCTAGTTTTGTGTAGGGGCTATATAAACCCTATCTCTTTGGGGATTTTTGCCAAGTTTTCCAAGAGAAAAATTTTCAGTTTTCTGAAGTGTTTAAAAGAGTTTTAAAAATAGTTTTTGGGCTTTAAACTTCTCATCTTGATTTGTTTTGGGTTTTTGGAAAATCAAAGAAAACTAGGTATTGGGATTTTGATTTGGTATTTCATTTTCTATCATATACAAGAGATTTCCAAGTAGTTTTTCTTTGTTGCTTGTTTCCAAAAACACTTTGATTCCACACTTGAGCTATCTTCTATCCTAAACTATTAGGATCTTGTTTGTGGAAAAGAAAGAGAGAGAGAGTTTTGAGGTTGTTGTTGTAACCTCTAAGTTGTACACCCTTATTCTTGTTGTATCCCTCTTCGGTAGAGGTGATCGGGTGATTGGTTTGCTCCCTCTTCGGTAGAGGTGGAGTTTGGTTGTGAGCCTCTTCGGTAGAGGTGTGTGGATTGGTTGTTGTATTGGCTACGGGCCTAACCCCTCGGTTGTGAGGAGGTTGTTGTTGAGAGAGGAGTTTGGTACTCCTAGTGTTGTAAGAAATCCTCTTCGGTAGAGGTTCCCTCGGTGGGAGTTGAGATAGTGGAAATCCTACACGGTGGTGTAGGCGGGGATGTAGAGCAAGGTGCTCGAACCTCGAAACAAATCTCGTTGTTTGCGATTGCTCCCATTGTCTCTCTAACTCTCTCTCATTTACTTTGTGCAAAGCATCATACTTCATATCATATCATATTTGCTTATGTTGTGCATAATTCATAGTGCCTTGCATTATTTCATATTGCTATATCCTTGATTGCTTGGCTTGATTGTGTGTGCACATTGTGAATTGCTTGTGTGTTTGTGCATCACCTATACTCATCCAATAAGAGCTTCACATAGCACCTCAACCCATATCTAGGGGAATCAAGAGGAGTTAGTTCAGAGCCTCGCAAGGGAAATTCGGCTACACTTGTTGGATTGTATTAAGAGTGTTGCAAGATTTGCATTAGCTTCCGCATTTAGCGCACATAGTTTGCATTTAGTTTCTTAGATTAGCACTTACACCTATTCACCCCCCCTAGGTGTTTTACATTTTCATCATAATAAGTCATGAAGATTGGTTGACAAACTCACCACCTCTATCACTTCTTATCTGTAAAATCGAAAATCCTTTTTTCTTTTTCAACCCTTTTTCGAAAAATCTTAAAATGCGAAAAAGTTTGATTTGTATGCTCTAAAAAGAAAACCCAAGTGAAATGAGAGAAATCATCGACTAAAACAAAAATATATCTATTTCCATTTAAGCTTTTAGTTTTAGTTGGTCCAAAAAGATCCATGTGAATCAATTCTAATGGCCTAGATGACATGATATACTTGATTGGTTTGAAAGAAGACTTGATTTGTTTGCCAAGTTGGCACGCACCACAAATGCGGTCTTTTTCAAACTTCAAATAAGGAATACCCTTCATCAATCCTTAGAATTTATTCTAGCAAGGTGATCAAAAGATGCATGGCCTAATCTTCTATGCCATAACCATGAAATCTCATCAAAAGCATTTAAACATTTTGTAGAGCAATTCAAATTAAGCATATAAATAATATAGATATTATTTTCACGAAATCCAGTGAGAATACATTCATTGGTTTTACAATCAAAAATTTCGCAAGAAGATTCATCAAAAACAACTTTGAGACCACGACCACAAAGTTAACTAATACTAAGCAAAATTATGTTTAAGCCCATCAACAAGAACTACATTTTCAATTAAAAGAGATGCACTAATCTTAATGTTACCTATACTGATGATGGTGCCCTTGGAGTCATCTCCGAAGGTGATGGTGCCACCTTCAACGTACCTTGATAGGGTTGCGAAATTGTTGATGTCCCATGTCATATGCCTTGAGCAACCACTTTAAGGTACCACCGCTCCTTACGTCTTGGAGTCTTGGTGTGTACCTACATCAAATAATTTAAGACTTGATTTTGGTACCCATATTTTCTTGGGTCCTAAAGCGTTAGTGCTTCGAACCCAAACAAGATTATTTGTACTATTTATATGATTATAACAAAATTTCGCTAAATGACCATTCCGGCCACAATAAGTACATTTATAAATTCTTCCATATTTAAAAGCATAATGAGCATGTGATTTATGAACATGTGATTTGTGAGCATGAGGTGTTTTAGCATGATTGACATGTGATGTGTTGGCATGATGAAGATGTGGAGTTTTGGCATGAGATGTTTTATCATTTTTAGCATGAGGAGTATGCATATGCTTCTTTGAAAACATTTCTTCTAATATAGTATTGTTAATTGTACATTCTTTTAAAACATTTTCCAAATCATTTATTCTAGTTTTTAACATGGAAAACTCATTTTCATCAATTTTAAGATATTTAGCTTTGCAAGCAACTCTATACGCATCAAAATCTCTTTATGTTGAAATAAGAATAGAAGATGATTCATCTTTTTATTTTGAAGAAATGAAAATTTGACTTTTAGGCATTTCATTTTCCTTTTTCAATTTTGAACAATCTTCCTTTTTAGCATCAAAACTTTCTGAAAGTTCAATGAAAGCTTGAAATAACAATTCCTTACTTATTTCACTATCATCGTCAAGTGGTTGGGTAGTTACCTTAGGTGTATTTGCCATGAAACACACATTTGCCGTGACAACTTCATCTTCAGATTCAATTTCCGAGTCCCAAGTGGCTTTGTATACCTTCTTTTCAACCAGCTTCTTTTGCTTTAAGGAGGAAGATATATTTTTCTTAAAATTTGGACAATCGGCCATGATGTGTCCGGTTTCAGACAGTTGTAGCAAATGATCTTTTTCTCCTCCTTCCCTTCCCAACGCCTTCTATAGTTGAGCTTATTCTTGCGGTACATTCTCTTTACATTTCTCACAAGAAGAGATAACTCTTCATCATCTTCTTCAACTTCTTCATCATCATAGTTGGTGGAGGAAGACTTGAAAGCTATAGACTTTTTCTTTTGAGGCGCCGCTTCTTCTTTAGCCTTTTTCTCCATCTCATGAGTCTTAAGATTTTCAACAAGACTTATGAGCTTCATCTCGTCCTTGTCATTCAATACCTTCAAGATTGTAGCTTTGATTTTCCATGATGAAGGGAGAGCACGAATTACCTTACGCACCTTTTGGTCGTTGCTTATTTCATCACCTAGAGAAGCAAGAGCATTTGTGATCTTAGTAAATTTAGTAATCATATCATCAATAGATTCATTTTCTTACATTTTAAAACTTTCATATTGGGAACACAAGAGATCTAGCTCTCTTGACTTGTGATGTTCCCTCATGAGTGACCAATAAGTGTTACCAAATCTCTTAGGCGGATTTACAATGGATAACCCGTGTTAAGTCATCCTCATTCAAAGCTAAAAGTAGGGCATTTTAAGCCTTTGAATTAGCATCAAATTCCTTGGAGGTAAGTTCGGACCAAGTGTCCTCCTCACCTTCGGGTTTACTAAAAGGCTTGGTCAAAGACTTAGCAACTAGACTACCTAGAGATTGTAGAAAAATGTTCATCCTAATTTTCCATATCAGAAAGTTGAGTCCATCAAATTTGGGAGGGGTCTTAATGTTATCGGCCATCTTTACTAGTGTAAGAATGAAGATATGAAAATAGTGATTAGCAAATTGTAGGATCTCTCTAAGGATGTGAAGCCAAAAACTAGAGTCCTAACTCTGATACTAATTGAAATCACCTAGAGGGGGGTGAATAGGTGATAATGCTAATCAATGCACAAATTTAAAAATGAGATGATGCAACGATCACTCAAAGAAAGATTAGAAGTCGAATACCCCGTGAAGGGCTCTGAACTCCTTCCTTGTGACTCCTTTAAATAAGAGTTTGAGGTGCGCAATGCAATCTTGTTGTGAGAGTAAAGATCGACAATATAACAATGAATGAATGAATGTAAAGCAAGTAAATAACACAAGTAAACCAATCGCAAACACAGAGATTTGTTTCGAGGTTCGAGCACCCAGCTCTACATCCCCGCCTTCACCCAGAAGGATTTTTGATCCACCAGAACTTTCACAAAGGATTACAATCACTAGGGAGTACCCAACTCCTCAATCACACTCCTCTAGTTTAGAGGTAATGGAGCCACAAATACAATAATCACTTGAAGATCAAAAGACCACAAACTCTTTTTTGGAAAACTTTTCTTTACAAAACCCTAGAGAATAATGTATAGGATTGAAGCTCAAGGTTTGTAAGTGAAAAATAAAATAAAGTAGAAGAGAGTTTTGATTCAAAAACTTTAGAGAAATATCAGAGATTAGAGCATAAAAACTGAGAATAAAACTTCTTTCAAAAAGACTTAAACTTTGATTTCTTTTGCAAATGTTGTTGTATATCTCCTCAACCCCATCCATCCCTATTTATAGGATAAAGGTAGGGATTAAAGGGTAAACACTAATTTTGATTAATCAGGAAAAATAAGACCCAAAACCAGCCATAAATCTCGTTTGGAGAATAAAACCACGTTTTAAAATAGGTTTAAAAAAACTAGCCATTTGGCTGTAAATACACTCACGGTCGATTGGCCCAGTCGACCGATTTTTAAAATTATTTGACCGTTGGCAGGCCACGGTCGACCGTCTCAAACAGAAACTTAGGTGCAGTCAATTGGTCGAAGCTCGGTCGACCGATATGGGGTCTGATCGATCGTCCGTCGACCGGATAACGAGCATACATGCACGCACCTAGCGGTCAGAAATGCGATCGACCGTTCGGTCGACCGTTCTGACCTCAAACAGAGCCGGTCAACCGTCTGGTCGACCGCAACAGGTCAAAACATAAAATTTGCAAAAATGTTTTTGAGGATATGTAAATTTTCAAAAAAAATTTTTGTCAAGACTCAGTACATTACAATAAATTTAGTTTGCAAATACTGAAATAGGTCTATAGAAATATTTTATATAAGAGACAAAAAAAATAATCTTTTGAAAAACATGTGCAATTGTTGTGTGTGTGGGGAATTTGAGCTTCAACACTATATACTATCCTTTAACAAACTAAAAATATAAAAACTATAGAAAGAAGTCTGTAGACCATGTTGCCGAGCTAGAGCCTCCTCTCCTATAAAATAGTTCTCTTGCGCCATCAACCTATCAACATGCTTTTAGCGCCATAAACCTTACAATATACTTAAAGCCATCAAGACTTGTAATGAAATTCATTCGAAAACAACTTATTCGTACCAAATAGCTTCTATATGTTTTGTTATTATCAAAACTTATACAAATAGAGAGTGTAACCTTTTGGGCCAACAAAGGTATCGATTTTAAGGAAACCTTTACACCCATAGCACGGCTTGAAGCCATACGGATAACACTTGTTTTTACTTCAATTAAAGATTTTAAACTTTTTCAAATGGGTGTCAAAAGTGCATTTTTAAATGGGTTTATTAAAGAGGTGTATGTTGAACAGTGATTAGTCTACGATTATGCATTATTATATCGAATTTCCCACCGATTTATGAATAAATTGTCGGTCTAAACCGTGTTTTGATCTTTATTGCCGGTAAAGCAAGAGTTCAAGGGCAAAGGAGTAATAAGAGCCTAATTAATCCCAATTTATGGTAATTAATCCCGCATTACTTGGAGGCCAAGCAAAGGATTATCTAGAAGATATATTGAACCTAGATTCCTACGCATGTCAGACGAATAGTCGGGTGAAAGTACCAGAAACGGGATATACCCTGATCATTCTCGAAGCCAGAGGGACGTCTTGACAAAAACCAGAGGCCTAAGTCACTGGTATTGCCGCGGAAACGCAGCAATTCCCGCATTTTCGTGGCAATAGTACGGAGACACGCGTCGATTTCTGACGCGTGGCCCCGTCTCGTCTTCTGGAGGCTTCCTATGCCTAAAATACCTCTGCATTCGGCCAAAACGAGTGCAGTTTTCATTTTGAGGAGTAGGTAGGTTCTGATTTTCTCTATATTTTAGGTTAGTGTAGGTAGGTGCTCTTCATTCCATTTATTGTGTATTTTCTTTTCTTTTTAGATCTTGTAGTAGGGCTGAGAGATTCATAGAGAGAGAGATAGAGAGGGATTGATGTAATAGATGGTGACAGTCTATGTAAAGATGCCTCCTTTCTTCTCCAATGTAATCTCCTTCATCTTCTACATGATGCTTTGCTAACTTTTCTTCTCATGGCAATCTAACTACTAACCACTAACCATCTAACCACTTACTTGATAACCCACATGAATCTAGTAGCCTCTATAAGGCCTTGTTCTTGCAAGAGCCATTGATGGCTCATTAATGATGGGTTCTAAAATCTAACATGCTAACCAAGCTAACTCTCTCTTATTTCATGCTTTCTTTTAATGGTTGATGAGTTAATGTTTGTATTAGCTTGATCTTGATGCATGTTTGATTGTGATGAACCATCTATGTGCCATGCTTTGTATCGTCTCTTGAAGCCAAGGATTAGTGATGGCCGAGGATCAAAATGTGAGGCAACTATCATGAAGAGGTTAGCATGGTTAGTGGATCAATTAGTAGTTAGTAGCCATGAGTTTTCTTTTCTCTTGTTTTAGAAACTATTTTCAAGACTCTTTTATCATTTTTCTATCGATGTTTTCACCACCTTCTTAGTTCAACTTTGTTTCATCTTCTTTTCTAATTTGTTTACCAACTCACTTCTATTTTGTTTTCACATCGCCGTTTCATCACTCTCCTCACCTACCATATTCTAGAATTTATTTTCTTTTTCTTTTTACTTTCTTTTTCATTCTTTTTAACAAAGAAGAACTGTTAACAAACAACGTGAATAAAAACTGTTAATGCTTCTATCGCCTCCCTTCCCTGTGGATACGACCCGTTGAGCCAATGCTATAACAGAAGTATCGAGGGTACATTAGCGCACATACGAGATTTTACATTGATTTCATAAACTACACATTTTTGAGTGCTAGTTCCGCATCGATCAAAATTTTTGGCGTCGTTGTCGGGGAAGGGAATGGTTTTGTTTTCACGTTTTTGTTAACATTGTCTTCTCTGTTTTGGTGTGCAGGACAATATTTACAGGTGCTTAACATTGCAGAATAAACACTAGCTTTGCATATCCCTGCTCTAGAAAGCAGGGCCCCAGCTTCTAAAGAACTGCCGCGCAAACGCGACTTTTGCCGCGAAAATGCGGCCATTTTGTAATCATTGTGTATCTTGTTGTGCTGGGATGTGTTCATTGTAATAGATAGTAGATTTGTACTGCTATCTTTTTTGCTTTGATCGCTGCACACCGTAATAAATTAAAGAACTAAAATACGATATTTGGATGCTTTTAAAACGGTTTAGACATTTGCATTTAGGCACGTGTCAATTCAATTCCAATATACTGTATTTTGTTCTGTTGTTATGATCTGGATGGAGATGTACATATGGAATTACATATAGCATAGGACAAACACGTGAGTGATTTATCGGTTTGTGTTATATTCTTGTCTATATTGCACATTTGCACGAATTGAACTTAAGGGCAAAACCCAAACAAGATAAGGTGGTATTTCATCACCCTTCCTTAGCCCAAAAATCATCTCCCCACTCACACAACCCAAGCCCTAATAAAAATTGATAGACATTGGCCCCTAGGGACATCTCAGACTCATTAAAAGATTGACCGAGGGTGGAACTTGTTTTGAATCTTACTCTTGTGAAATCGGTGTCAAGGCTGGGGATTAAGAGGTTACGCCTCAAAGATACCGTGGGTTGACGTAATTAAGGCCCGTTACTTACGCACGGATACCTCCCACCATATTTTTCTCCTACCTGGCCGATTAGCTTGTGGTCGAATTCAAGCAACAACCTCCCCCGGGTAATCGACCAGTTAGGAGTCGTCTAGCTCTAGGTCAACCCTACTATAGGCTTGGTTTTGATTTTTTCTTTTCTTTTTATTTGTTGTTTGATTTTTTCTTTTTGTTTGTGATTATTTGTGAAATAGAATTCAACAATAACAATTCTTTCAATCTGAATATGAATCCATATTTCACACCAACCCCATTCGATTCGGATAATTCCAACCCAATTTTTACAATATGCATCAACCAAATACACCGGGCTGGCCTTATCCGAATCAATACAACCCATACCCACATTCTTATGACTATAATTTCTAAAATAATTTCAACTCGTCACAGAGTTAATGGGGATTCACTTCCCCCGAGTTTAATTTTCAACCTCCTTGTCCACAATATCCACCTTGTCCACAATTTACACAATGTTCATTCCCCGATTTCGCTTCCTTCAATTGAAGAAAAATCTGAGTTACAAAAGAGTATAGAAGCCAATCTACAAAAGGCCAAGCAACAACTTCAGAAAATATTGGCCTCTCCAATTTCACAGTATTTCCAAAACCAAGATTCTTATACTCCCATTCTAGAGCATCCACTTGTAGAAAAATCAAGTCTAGAAAAGAGTATAGAAATCTTGTAGGAGTTTATGTTACAATATCAAAAATCATCTGCCGAGTCTGTCAATAGGTTGGAAACACAATTGAGTCAATTGGTTAACATTTATAGGAATGAGGAAACTCTATCTTATCAACCTTTGACCAATTCAGCTATGCCAAACTCTGTTGATCTGACCCAAGACTCTTGTCATTTTGGAAATCAAGATTCAATTTCAGCACACCCATCTGAACTTATCCGAACTTTAAATGTTAAAGATCCCATTGACATTTTGGCAAGTTATCCATTTTCTGAAATTGGACTTGAGCATGAATATGATCATGAACCTCAAATTAGTGATTCAATTCTACTTCCTGATTCAATTATGACTCCGGTGTTTTTACCTAAATCCAGGCCTTTTCCCGAGTCAGTATTGGATCCTGTACCAATCCATTGTGAAATTGAATCATTAATCTCTTATGATGATCATATTGAACTTGACCAATTTCATACTTTTGAAAGTCCCATTGATAAATTGGCAAGTTCTCATTTTTGTGGAATTGAACTCAATGAGGAATGTGAATTTGATCCTCAAATTTGTGATCCAGTTTAAATTCCTGAATCATTATTGACTCCTGTTATATTACCCAATTTGAGTAACATTTTAGAGTCAGTTTTGATTCCCATACCTATCATTCCTGAACTTGAATCACCACTCTTAGAAAGTCACATTCCATCATGGGAAATGATTGTGGACTTGAGTTTCAACTTCTTGATTTGGACCCACTTCCTGAACCGATCTCGACTCCCGAACCTTTACTTGACCTAAGTCTTTTTCTTGGGTCAGTATTAGTTCCTGTACTTCCTGAGTCCAAATCAATCATTCCATTCTGGGACAAGGGTCTTGATAAATTTGACTCTGAAATTATTTTGAAAGTTTGAAAATTAGATGGGGTAAAATTTTTAATAAAAATCATAAATATATACATCTTTCTAGTGGGTTGTATCATGGAGGTCTCTGGTAGGTTCCTCCGGACTCCACGAAAGAATGATTGGGTCACATTTCGTGGACCAATCAGACCGCCACCGGAACCACCACCTTGAGGTGATTTTTTCTATTTGTTTCATGCATACATACATCACGATGCATTGAGGACAATGCATGAGATAAGTGTGGGGGAGGGTTTACTAATATAGAGTTTTTAAATTTTCTTTCTTTTACACTTCTTTTAGGATACTTTTAGAAATTTTTCCTTTTGTATAGGAATTTTCTTTTTCTTTAAAAAACTTTTTGAAACAAGAGACAAAGTTTTGGTCTATTTTTAAAAAAATTAAGATGATCTTAGAAATTAAGAAAGCCTTAATTATGACATCTTAAACCTAGTTGAAATTATGGATCTTATTTAAAATTATAGGCTAAGTAAGATAAATTGGGGAGATAATTTTATCTTGAATTTTTTTCTTAAATAATATGCACTTCACACTTACACATTTTTGGGATGGAAACAAAGACCTAAAATGCCATAAAGCAAAAATAAATAAATAAATAAATAAAAAATATATATATAAATAAAACATCACTTAATAAGCTGGATAACTATGCCTCAAGAAGCATGATTATTCACGCCTAACGGTGGTCAAAAGAATCAAATAATCCCCTTAGTTTTGTGGCCTTGTTTACTCGAGTCCTCAAACCCGAGGGATGTTTTCTCATCTGGTGCCCTAAAACCATCTGGTCTGGGAGTCATCGGTTATAGGCTCGCTACATGGGTGAACTAGAAAGCCTAAGAAAACTAAGAAAAGAAGAAAGAAAAAAGAAGAAAAAGAAAGAATTTATATATGAATATAAATATATGGTTTGACGGTTAGAGTTGAAGTCCCAGAAATTTTCACTATCACAAAGTGCATATTATCTAGGTTTTATGAAAGATAAAATATTCAATCCAATTTTGAGTTCTTACCTTAATTAAAAACAAGATCTTGCATAGAGACTAAGTTTAAGGAAGAATGATTTGTGGTAGACTTATGACCTTAGATCACTTATATTTTTACAAAAATATTTCGAAAACTTGTCTCTCTTTCAAAATGTGTTTTCAAAAATACTAACATTTGTCTTCTTTCTTTGTGGATTTTGTGGGTGCAATCCGCTGAAAACCCTCAGGAGACAACACTCCTCCTCTAGGGTAACCTAGAGGTTTAACGACTTGTTGCACATGCTCAGTGCAATCGCGTCACCTGCGAAAGTGGTGTAATAACATTTGTAGTATAGTTTTCTTTTCTTGTTTTGCTCGGGACGAGCAAAAGATAAGTGTGGGGGTGTGATTAGTCTACGATTATGCATTATTATATCGCATTTCTCACCAATTTATGAATAAATTGTCAGTCTAAATCGTGTTTTGGTCTTTATTGCAGGTAAAGCAAGAGTTCAAGGGCAAAGGAGTAATAAGAGCCTAATTAATCCCGCATTACTTGGAGGCCAAGCAAAGGATTATCTAGAAGATACGTTGAACCTAGACTCCTACGCATGTCAGACGAATATTCGGGTGAAAGTACCAGAAACGGGATATACCCTGATCATTCTCGAAGCTAGAGGGACGTCCTGACAAAAACCAGGGACCTAAGTCACTGGTATTGTCACGAAAACGCGGCAATTCCCGTGTTTCTACGGCAATAGTACGGAGCCACGTGTTGATTTTCGACGCGTGGCCCCGTCTCGTCTTCTGGAGGCTTCCTATGCCTATAAATACCTCTGCATTCGGCCAAAACGAGTGCAGTTTTCATTTTTAGGAGTAGGTTCTGCTTTTCTCTATGTTTTAGGTTAGTGTAGGTAGGTGCTCTTCATTCCATTTATTGTGTATTTTCTTTTCTTTTTAGATCTTGTAGTAGGGCTGAGAGATTTATAGAGAGAGATAGAGAGGGATTGATGTAATAGATGGTGACAGTCTATGTAAAGGTGCCTCCTTTCGTTCCAATGTAATCTCCTTCATCTTCTATATGATGCTTTGCTAACTTTTCTTCTCATGGCAATCTAACTACTAACCACTAACTATCTAACCACTTGATAATCTACATGAATCTAGTAGCCTCTATAAGGCCTTGTTCTTGCAAGAGCCATTGATGGCTCATTGATAATGGGTTCTAACATCTAACTTGCTAACCAAGCTAACTCTCTCTTATTTCATGCTTTCTTTTAATGACTGATGAGTTAATGTTTGTATTAGCTTGATCTTGATGCATGTTTGATTGTGATGAACCATCTATGTGCCATGCTTTGTATCGTCTCTTGAAGCCAAGGATTAATGATGGCCGAGGATCAAAATGTGAGGCAACTATCATGAAGAGTTTAACATGGTTATGGATCAATTAGTAGTTAGTAGCCATGAGTTTTCTTTTCTCTTGTTTTAGAAACTATTTTCAAAACTCTTTTATCATTTTTCTATCGATGTTTTCACCACCTTCTTAGTTCAACTTTGTTTCATCTTCTTTTCTAATTTGTTTTCCAACTCACTTCTATTTTGTTTTCACATCGCCGTTTTCATCGCTCTCCTCACCTACCACATTCTGAATTTTATTTTCTTTTTCTTTTTACTTTATTTTTCATTCTTTTTAACAAAGAAGAACTGTTAACAAACAACGTGAATAAAAACTGTTAATGCTTCTATCGCCTCCCTTCCCTGTGGATACTACCCGTTGAGCCAATGCTATAACGGAAGTATTGAGGGTACATTAGCACACATACGAGCTTTTATATTGATTCATAAACTACACATTTTTGAGTGCTAGTTCCGCATCGATCAAACCCCCTGGGTTTGTTAATCCTAAACATCCGAATTTTGTTTTCAAACTAGACAAAGCTTTATACGGTTTAAAACAAGCTCCTAGAGCATAGTATGAAAGACTTTCATCATTTCTATTTCTAATGGTTTTGCTAAAGGAACAATAGATACCACTTTGTTTACTAAACATGTTAAAAATGATATTCTTATTGTTCAAATATATGTTATTGATATTATATTTGGATCTACTAATGAAAAATTTTGCAAAGGTTTTGAATCATATATGAAGGAGGAATTTGAGATGTCTATGATGGACGAACTTTACTACTTCCTTGGACTCCAAATCAAGCAAAGGAGTGATGGAATTTTTAAAAATCAAGCCAAGTACACGAAGGAACTCATCAAGAAATTTGGGCTTGAAGGGGCTACGACAAGCAAAACTCCCATGGCTACCACAACAAAACTTGACAAGGATGAACAGGGTATAAATATAGACATCAAACTCTATCGTAGTATGATTGGTAGTTTATTATATTTTAACGGCTAGTAGGCCAGATATTATGTTTAGTGTTTGTCTTTGTGCTAGATTCCAATCGTGTCCTAAAGAGTCCCATTTGATTGCGGTAAAACACATTATTAGATATCTTAAGGGCACTATTAGAATGGGTTTGTAGTATCCGAACACCAGATAATTTTTCATGATGAGTTTTTCAGATGCTGACTATGCGGGTTATAGAGTGGATAGGAAGAGTACTAGTGGAACCTGTCAGTTTCTAAGAAATTGCCTTGTTTCATGGTCTTCAAAGAAGCAAAATTCTGTAGCCCTCTCAACCGCCGAGGCGGAGTATGTTGCGGCCGAGACTTGTTGTGCTTAAGTCCTTTAGATGAAACATACTCTCCTTGACTATGATTTTCATTTGATCATATTAAAATATTTGTGATATTAGTACTATTCATATGACTAAAAATGCAAATCAATATAGTAAGACAAAGCACATTGACATTTGATATCACTTTCTTAGAGATCATTATGAGAAAGGTGATATTGAAATTGATTATGTTTCCATCGATTTTCAACTTGCGGATATTTTTACTAAATCACTAGATTATAATAGATTTTCATTTATTTGTGGTGAATTAAATGTTTGTATTATGATTTCAAGAGAATTTTGAAAATACTCTTCACAAATATTTTGTTGACTCGACCCTTTTTGATGCATGACAAAAGGGGGAGAAATACTTTTGAGTTATTATTTCTTTTTCATGCATACTTTTCAATTCATTTTTGTTATAATTTGTCTTCTCTTATACTTGATAGATAGCATGATTTGAGGGGGAGCTTTTCAAGCTCCTTTCACATTTTTTTAAAAATAACTCATATATTTTGTTATCATCAAAAAGGGGGAGATTGTTGGCCTAAGGTTACAATCACCCGGTTGTAGAGTTTTGATGACTAAACATCTATAGTTGTTTGTACTAATCAAGTTTAAGTGTTTAAGATTATTTCAGGGTTCTAAGGATTCAAGAAGTTTCTTCCCCTAAAGGAAGGTGGTATTGACTCAAGATGACTCAAATACGGAATCAAGAATTCAACTCAATGATGCAAATGAAAAAGCCTGATTGAAGATCTTTAATCACCTGGACCCTTGTAAGATTTTAGTATGTTAAAGAGTAAGAATATGATGTGCTCAAGAAGTTACATACACAAAAAGAAACTTTTCAAAAATACAAGTTTTGGGTAGTATTGGTTTTGTGTTTGGTTAATATACATGTTTCATAATTTTTTAAATTTTTATATCAAGTTTAGAACATATATTTTATCTCCTATACTATGCTACATAACGCTCAAACCCATGCGAAATATTTTAAAAATATTTCCTAGTTCAAAAATCTGTTTTAAAGCTATTTAGGGCCATAACGGTCGACCGGCCGGTCGACCGTAACTGTTTCAGGCCAAAACGGTCGACCGAGCCTTTTAGTCGTGGGCGTGCTCGCTGTGTACGTTTGTCGGTCAACCTGGTCAGTCGACCGTCAAACCCTGCAAACGACCGACTGCATGACTCTTGCTCTCGATTTGTGCCGGTCGACCGGGCTGGTCGACCGGGCCGGTCGACCGGCAGTTCAAAATTTTCTTTTAAAAATGACCTATGGTCGACAGAGCGGTCGACCGGAGCCAACGGCTATTTGTCAAGTGGCGCGCTGGTCGACCGACAGACGTCCAAGTTGGCTCAACGGTTCTATTTTGGATCTGTTTTGGTTTTTATGGGTTCTAACGTTTATTTTTTGTTTTCAAATGGTTAAACTCACCCTAATGACCTAATATCACTTATGAATGGTATTTGTCCTTTGCCTATAAATAGAGGCCATGGGTCTTTGATTTTCTAAAAGAAAAATATTCAAGTTTCAAGTGTTTTCAAGAGAGAAGTGTTTATAGCTTTCCATTTTCAAAGTTCTTTCTATTGCAAAATTTCTCAGTTGGTTTTCAAGTCTTCTAAATCTTTACTACTGAGATTTTTCTCTCTCTTTACTTCTTGAGCCTAAAATCATACTCCACTCTATAAAAAGTTGTAAGAGAGTATTTGTGGTCTTCCTAAATCACCAAGTGACTTGTATTCCATTAATTTGTGATTTCTTTTGTGTGGAGGATAGTATTGTTGAAGTTGAGTACTCCGGTCTTGAGTAGACCAATCTGAAATCACCTAGAGGGGCGGGTGAATAGGTGAAGGCTATATGAAATGACAATTATGCAGAAATAAAACTATTTAAAACAATCAACACAATTTAAACTACTTGCAAGTAAATAAACAATTTAGATGAGCAAGTAAAAGAGAGATAGAGTTTAGAGAAATTTGATCAAACGCAAACACGAGAAATTTTTCCGAGGTTCGAGCCACGCTCTACGTCCCCGCCTTCACACTTGAAGGATTTCCACTATTAGTGATCTCACTGGATCATCAATACAAGGACACACTTGTCCTATCTCTCGTGATGCCGCAACACCACTTGGAGCACACCGCTCGCTTGAGGCCGATGCCTCTACAACTTCGCTTAATGAATAAAGTTGATCACACTTGATCACAAAAGGCTCACTTTGTGCAATCCTATAACTAATATGAAAGAGATGATACTTGGGATTGTGTAGTGCAAAAGACTAGAGAGAAGAAGAGGGGTTTGCTTCAAGAAGGTGTTGAAAAATTTGGCTTTGATGAAAATCTTTTTCTAAATGCAAGGCTTTTGAAAACTTGAATTTTTCTTGTAAATCTTTTGTATAAGTCTTGTATATATCTTGTATCTAGTTTGTAAAATAGTCCCACTATTTATAGGGGATGGAAAACAGCCAACACAGCTCAATAGAGTCGTTGGGGTGAATCCCAACAAAATCTGTCAGAAAAATAGAGCTGTTGGAGTTTGTCGGAATTTCTGACAGCTAACGGTCGACCGGGCCGGTCGACCGCCAACGGTCATAAATCCGACCGTTGGTGAGGTCGGTCGTCCAGGCGGCCGACCGCAGCTCTGCCTGAGAGTGGAACTCTCTAACGGTCGGCCGATCCGGTCGATCGAAAGCACTAACATTGATCCCGGTCGACCGGGCGGTCGGCCGACGTGCACACATGCACAGCCGTGCACGTCGGTCGACTAGGTCGGTCGACCGGACTCTGTCAGGTCTGTTTTCCAGAGACTGCTAATGGGAAAGGGAAATTTTGGTTAAAATATTTTTGGTTAAGGATTCCCAAAACAAGGTTTTAAGACTTATAAAACTCAGAGTGTGATCATAGATCATCACTCAAACATGTTAGAACATTATTTGGTAAAAATCCTTTTTGATAAAATGAAACATGGTTTTTCTAAAAACAGATTTTTCCATAACATGGTATTTTCAAAACTAAGTTAGAAATTTTGTTCTAAAAATTATTTTGAAGTCATGAAGCAATACTAAGTGTGTGTGTGTGTGTGTGTGTGTGTGTGTGACAATCCCAAATATTCTACCTCTATCATCTAGGTTTTGACAAAATTAACTAAAAATAAGAAAATTACAAATCTTTGAATTCTTCTTCTTTGTTTGATCCGGAGCGCTTCTAATGTGCAAGGCTCGGTGATCCAAATTCTTTGCGGCGTCCAAAAGCGTGAGTCTTGAGTTGGAGCCGTCAAATCAACAAATATATTTTCCTGAAACTTATGTAAACAAGGTTGTTAAAAACATAACTAAATATGGTTTGTTATCATCAAAATGTCCGGGCTAATGGCCTTTGGGCCAACAATCTCCCCCTTTTTGATGATGACAAAACATATATAGTTATCACAAATATTTTGGGTGGAGACTTCAAGTGAAGCTCCCCCTCAACACATGCATATATAAAAGAGTATCAAAAAGACATACTCATGCATAAATGAAGGCATATAGGAACTAAAAAAAATGAGTCACATGCCAACAACATAAAATTGACATAAAAACACATATATGTCATACAAATATAACACATGTCCAACAAGAAATAAAAATACATAACATACCAACACATGTTCAAATACATGTCCATAAAAACAAAATACTACTACAACCCAAAATATCAAAATATAGATAAAGTACTACAGCCCAAAGAGTCTCAAATATCTCTCCCCCTTTTTGACATCATCAATAAAGGGGAAATCACTCCTCATCGTCAGACTCATACTATTCAGATGAGTCGTCCTCATCACCCGTAGCAACCTTCTCATCACCATCATCATCATCATCATCAGCCTCATCATCAGCATCCGTATCCTCCTCCTTAGGATCAATCGCAGCAACCGCAGGCTGTGGTGCTGGAGGAGCGGTAGGAGGCCTGGCCAGAAATGGAGGGCCGGAGGAAGGAAGCGGTCGGGCATACGACGTGGGATCCGGGGCTCGCATATCATACCTCACATAGAGTGCGCCAAATTGTGAATCCATGTAGCGCATGGAATCAGCAGAGTAGCCCATGTCATTGCGAAGACCATGGTAGCGAGTGGCCATCTCCTCACGATGTGCCGCAATCTCCGCAGATATCTGGGTGTGGTGCTGCTGGATCTCAGCGAAAATCTGAGTATGATGCTCCTGTAACTGAGCACGTAACTCAGAAGCAATGAAGGACTGGAGATCAGAGGGAATAGATGACCCTGGAGCAGAAGAAGAAGACCCTGGAACATGAGAAGAAGGAGGAATAGGCAGCTGCTGGGGAGCAGGATGACGCATCCCAGCTTGCATCCTCTTCAGGAGGGTACTGTTCAAGTTCACAGAGGGCTCTGTGGGTCTCAGAGAGGATAAGTCAAAATCAAGTTGCCTCAGAAGGTAGGAAATAATCATCCCATAAGGAAAGTGCCTAGTGGGGACAAGAACACAATCTGAGGTCATGTGGGAAATGATGAATCTGGAGATGTTAATCTTGATGCCTCGCAGAAGGCAATAGACAATCAATGGGACAGATCCCCTAGCGTGACTGAATTCTCTTGATTTGGGCAGGAGGTTGTAAAAGACAAATTTAGCAAGAACTTGAGCGGTGAGAGTATAGTATCTCACTTCTTCATTGCTCACTAGACGGGGTTGTCATCCCCGTGAAGTAGAGTTGACGCGGTGAGCGCAGACTCACCGGCCGGATACTCAAAGTCCTAAAGGTCAAAGGAATAAACATCAACTCCCTCACAGGAGAGATGCAGAAGATCAGCAAACTCTTGGAGAGAGATGTCAATGTCTCTCCCAAGTACTCTAGACCTAACCCTGTTACCCTCATAAGACAAGTTTGTATAAAAGTATGGAATAAGGGAGGTGTAAACAGGTTCCCTAATGGACATGAATTGATCAAGAGAATTGTTCATCAAAATGTGTGGTATATTTAGGTGTTCAAAATCTTAGAGAACCACACATCTACCAGATATGATAGTTTTCTCTGAAAGGAGAATATATCGATGTTCTGCTTGAGAGGATACAAAAAAAAGTTTGGATTTACTAGAGGAAGAAGGGGCTATGGATTTTCCCTTCTTAGATCTAGATCTCTTAGGCATTTTTAGGCTAAAAAATTAGATCTAGGTCAAAATCCACAAGATAAACAAGGTAAGGGCTTGATCTAAACTAGATGATAAGCAAGATCTAGCAAGAGTAGATAGATAACAAGAATTGATGCAAGATCTAAGAAATAATACAATTTTTACCTTGAAAGATTGAAGATCAAGAGGACAAAATCCAAAATTCCTTGAAAATATACATAGATCTGGGCCTGAGACTGAAGATCCAGGAAATTTTTGGAAGTTTTAGGGTTGGATTTGGGTTGGAATAAGATGGATTAGGTTTGTTAGGGTTTTTGAGAGAGGTAGAATGAGGGGTCGGCAGAGGTGAGAGAGTGAAAAAGAGATTTAGGGCTTTAAATAGTGATGGGTAAAAAGCAGTTTCCCGTCGCCCGGTTGACCGGTCCGGTCGACCAAAATTAACCGAGAGCACTGACAGATTAGTCAGTCAACCGCTCCGGTCGGCCGGCCACAGAGGAAAAAATAAAAAATTCCTCCAGGCAAGGTCGGTCGACCGCTCCGGTCGGCCGGTCTTGCCCAAAACAGACAGAAAATTTTTTTTATTTTATTTTAAAAGATTATATAAGCAGATATGTATATTAATCAAAAATACCCTAAAAGATGTTTTAAATGCTTTGAATCATACAAGTTATTAAAATCATCAAAAATTATATCAATGTTTATTTATTTTAAATAAAGCAATGAATTTGAGATATTGAAGCCGAATACCCCGTGAAGGGTTCTGAACTTCTCCTCGAGATTCCTCTAAATAAGAGTTGAGGCGCGCAATTGCTATCTCAATTTATTTGCTTTAAAATGTTTAAAGATAATTCTATTTTTAGTGTTGACAAAAATACATATACACAAATTTTAGACATGTGGACAAAAACAAATTATGTGGCATAAAAAGAAAAACATGATAATATACAAATCATAGCAAATATATAAACACACTAGAAAAGCAAGTTTACACTAACATAGATCATCATAGCACAAGGGTAAACTAGCAATCCTATGCATGTATATATAAAAAAAAATAAAACTTTTGAATGCAGAAATTACCAAACCGAGGGCATTCTCTAAAATAGGTGCCTCTATGATAGCGATGCAAGCGACGATGTGTTCGTTTAGCGTTGATGCATCAACCACCCAGGCACCGTCTCCTCCTACGTCTTGGAGGAAGAAGACCCACCTGTATCAACTAAATTTGGTGTGTCTTTTGGTACCCATATCTTTTTTGATCCTTTAGGGTTATTACTTGGGCGAACCCAAACATGTTTATTTGTCATATTAAGCTTAGCAAAACAAAATTTTTCTAAATGGCCTTTGTGGCCACAATGAGTGCAAACATAAATTTTACTACTACCATACATGTGTGTGTGCATGTTTCCGTGCATGTTGATGGTGAGTGTGTTTCCCTTGGGTTACTCCTTTGGGAAACCTAAATGCAAAGTTGTTTAAATCAAATGCATATTTTTTAAGAGTTGAGTCTAAAACATCAACTCGTTTTTGGATCTCAATAAATTCATTTTTATTACATGATGAAATGGGGCTTTTTCCTTTAGTATATATCTTATAATTTTCAAAGTCCTTTTTCATCTTATCAAAAGAGTTTTCTAAATTATTTTTCTCTTTTAAAACAATGTCAAGTTTATTTTTCAACACATCATTTTCTCTTTTTAACTTTTTATTTTGAGATTGTGAAATCTCATACCTATGTTGTAGTTCTTCAAAGAATTGTGCAAGTTCATCCATAGTCAATTCATCATCTTCTATGGAGTTATCAAGAATTACCTTTGAAGCATCCTCCCCATGTGCCATGAAGCACATGTGTGCGGCGTCGTTCTCCTCTTCGGATTCCGACTCTGTATCATCCCAAGTGGCCACCATTGCTTTCTTCTTCTTTGGCTCATTCTTGGAGGTTGTGGCTTGGAGAGCGGGGCAATCGGCGATGAGATGTCCGATCTTCTTGCAATGGAAGCAAGGACCCGGCTCCTCTCTTTTTCTTTCAAACCTTCCTTGAGGTTTCCCTCTTCGGAAGCTGCTTTGCCTCCCCTTCTTGTAAAACATTTTGCCCACTTTCTGGATGAGCATGGCAAAGTCCTCATCGTAGTCTTCTGATGAGTCCTCCTCGTCATGGATGGATGGAGTGGATTTAAAAGCGAGAGCTTTCTTCTTCGGCGCCTCCCTTTCTTCTCTAACCTTCATCTCCATCTCATGGGTTTTGAGATTGCCGATGAAGCCGGAAAAGTCTATCTCCTCCCGATCGTTGAGCTCCTTGAGGGTTGTTGCCTTTACTTCCCAAGCTTTGGGAAGAGCTCTAATGACCTTCCGAATCTTTTGGTCGATCGTGTCACCTAAAGAAGATAATGCATTAGTTATCTTGGTGAAACGGGTGAGCATGTCATCAATGCTCTCATTCTCAAGCATATAAAAATTCTCATATTGAGAACGAAGCAAGTCAATCTTGGATCTCTTGACTTGGGACGTTCCTTCATGAGTAACAATTAAAACATTCCATACTTCATATGCAGATTTACAGTTAATAATGCGTGAAAGGTCATCTTCATTAAGGGCTTGGGTTAAAGCATATTGAGCCCTAGCATTAGCCTCATAGTCCTTGATAGTATCCTCGGACCATGATCTTTCATCGGTGAGAGGTTCTATAAATTCTTTGGTAATAGCCCTAGCTACTCTAACTCCTAGGGACTTAAGAAATAGGTTCATCTTGACCTTCCAAATGGGGAAGTTCAAGCCATCAAATTTGGGTGGAGACTTGATGCTAGAAAAGTCGATGGATGCCATG
Organism: Agave tequilana; assembly: GCA_038442645.1. Taxonomy (NCBI): domain Eukaryota; kingdom Viridiplantae; phylum Streptophyta; class Magnoliopsida; order Asparagales; family Asparagaceae; genus Agave; species Agave tequilana. Next base: position 37,461 of record JAVJIF010030107.1, read on the forward strand.
AATACAAATGAAGAATGCACAACAAAAATTAATGCAATAAAAAAAATATAGCCAAATGTAAGGATCTCCCTAAGGTGGTTAAACCAAGAGCAAGGGTTAGGCTCTGATACCAATTGAAATCACCTAAAGGGAGGGGTGAATAGGTGAAGGCTATATGAAATGACAATTATGCGGAAATAAAACTATTTAAAACAATCAACACAATTTAAACTACTTGCAAGTAAATAAACAATTTAGATGAGCAAGTAAAAGAGAGATAGAGTTTAGAGAAATTTGATCAAACGCAAACACGAGGAATTTTTTCGAGGTTCGAGCCACGCTCTACGTCCCCGCCTTCACACTTGAAGGATTTCCACTATTGGTGATCCCACTGGATCGTCAATACAAGGACACACTTGTCCTATCTCTCGTGATGCCGCAACACCACTTGGAGCACACCCGCTCGCTTGAGGCCGATGCCTCTACAACTTCGCTCAATGAATAAAGTTGATCACACTTGATCACAAAAGGCTCACTTTGCACAATCCTATAACCAATATGAAAGAGATGATACTTGGGATTGTGTAGTGCAAAAGACTAGAGAGAAGTAGAGGGGTTTGCTTCAAGAAGGTGTTAGAAAATTTGGCTTTGATGAAAATCTTTTTCTAAATGCAAAGCTTTTGAAAACTTGAATTTTTCTTGTAAATCTTTTGTATAAATCTTGTATATATCTTGTATCTAGTTTGTAAAATAGTCCCACTATTTATAGGGGATGGAAAATAGCCAACACAGCTCAATAGAGTCGTTGGGGTGAATCCCAACAAAATCTGTCCAGAAAAATAGAGCTATTGGAGTCAGTCAGAATTTTTGACAGCTAACGGTCGACCGGGCCGGTCGACCGCCAACGATCATAAATCCGACCGTTGGGGAGGTCGGTCGTCCGGGCGGCCGACCGCAGCTCTGCCTGAGAGTGGAACTCTCTAACGGTCGGCCGATCTGGTCGACCGAAACAAACAGAGAGCACTGACATTGATCCCGGTCGACCGGGCGGTCGGCCGACGTGCACACATGTACAGCCGTGCACGTCGGTCGACTGGGTCGGTCGACCGGACTCTGTCAGGTCTGTTTTCCAGAGACTGCTAAAGGGAAAGGGAAATTTTGGTTAAAACATTTTTGGTTAAGGATTCCTAAAACAAGGTTCTAAGACTTATAAAACTCAGAGTGTGATCATAGATCATCACTCAAACATGTTAGAACATTATTTGGTAAAAATCCTTTTTGATAAAATGAAACATGGTTTTATTAAAAACAGATTTTTTCAAAACATGGTATTTCCAAAACTAAGTTAGAAATTTTGTTCTAAAAATTATTTTGAAGTCATGAAGCAATACTAAGTGTGTGTGTGTGTGTGTGACAATCCCAAATATTCTACCTCTATCATCTAGGTTTTGACAAAATTAACTAAAAATAAGAAAATTACAAATCTTTGAATTCTTCTTCTTTGTTTGATCCGGAGCGCTTTAATGTGCAAGGCTCAGGGATCCAAATTCTTTGCGGCGTCCAAAAGCGTGAGTCTTGAGTTGGAGCCGTCAAATCAACAAATATATTTTCCTAAAACTTATGTAAACAAGGTTGTTAAAAACATAACTAAATATGGTTTGTTATCATCAAAATGTCCGGGCTAATGGCCTTTACGCCAACACAATCTAATCCTTTGGTTGTAAGGTTCCTGTGTGAAAGTTTCCTTTGTGGATATAGTGAAAATCCTTCACAGTGGTGAAGGCGGGGACGTAGAGCAGTGACTCGAATCTCGAAACAAATTTTCTTGTGTGGCGATTGATTTCTTCTTTCTCTTTATTACTTTACATTCTTATACTTGTGATACTATTTGTCTTATTTTCAATATTACATTCATTTCATCTTCTTGCAATTTTCGGTCTATACTCATATCAATAAGGAAGCAATTAAGAACCTCAACTCATCATCTAGAGGAATCAAAGAGGAGAAGTTCTAGAGCCCTTCACCGGAAATTCAGCTTCAATTTCTTATTTTGAGTGACCATTTGCATCATACATCTTAACTAGTTTTTAAAAGTACATTTGATTAGCATAACACCTATTCACCCCCTCTAGGTGTTTTTCAGAAAGTACCAAAATGTGGAGACAAATTCTCGAGGATTTGACCGATGCAAGTAATCACAGACAACAAAGAATTACGTGAAAACTCTGAAAGAGAAAAATTATGGGAGAGAGAATTCACTATAATGTATGGAGATTACAATGAATTCAGCAGAGTCATATTGTGACTACAAGTTCCTGAGATTTTTTGAATCAGGTCTGAACCATTAGAGTTTTGGGTCATCAATAGTCAACCCTTAAGATTTGAGGTCATCAGACGTGCCCCTTTCTCGATGGAGAAAAAGATGTATTTATTCCTGCCTAAGATATCCTCGTGGGTGCAGATATCTCGGAGCCCTATATTACATGTTTCGCACGTTATGATTTCCTTGTAACTGCACTGACCGCGCCGCTTTATTGTAGGATCGCCATGCAGAGATATTTACCACTATTCATAACTGCCTACATTGATATAGGAGCATTACAATGTTTAGAACGTGAGGTTGATCTGACAGCATAGTCAGATCCGTAAATCACAGGATCATGCTACCCATTTGTAAGTAGCGCAGGAGTATCGAGCTTCAGAGGGTCTACGTGTCGGAGCTTGGGTGGCTCCGAGAAGGATCTCTATAATGATAGGAAAGGGTCTTGTAATTATTGCTGGCATCTTGGAGGATCTTGTGTTGATTTCTGGTGTCTGTGCAGCTCTGAATGAGCGGTATCCGCTTGGATGTGGGCACGGGGTAAGCCTCGAGGCTTCCGTCTCGGGCTCACGTTAGGCTTGTAAGTTAGCTAGGCCCGCTGCAGAGAAGTGAAGTCTTCAGATGTTCGGACACGTATCATGATCTAGATGAAGGTCAAAATCTAACACTATAGTTATACATTTTCATCCGTCTTAAAATATTATCCTCCATTTTTTTTTGTCTCCCTTGAGTATGATTGTTAGGATTAATGCAGTTGTTCTGTCTTTCTTCTCTCTCCACTGAGAACAACTGACACATTAATGGTTGAATCTCTAACGGGGAGAAGTTGTGAGATGGGACCGCTAAATATAGTTTTACATATAAACATTTCTTGCTCATTCAATGTAGGCATAACACTTGACTGAGATTTTTTCCAACCTATCACAAAGAAGAAAGAAATGATTTACATTCTTTCTTGAACAAAAACCTTCAAGCATTTATTGCAACTCTTGGAATCCATTCCTGAGCGAAACAGAAGTTGTTGAGCTTTTAAAATCCATCTCTCTCCACTTCATTTTTAGAAAATTTATTGGAAAGTCTCTCGAACTCCTTAATCATTCCTTTTGAGATCTTCTCCTCTTAAATTCTCTCATTTAAGTGTTGATTATTGGAGAATATTATTACTCATCAATTACACTAGAGTCTCATCTTGTATTATTTGATTTGAGGATTTTTATGTTTTATGGTTCTCATTCTTGCTTAGAGAACAAAAACTTTTTCTTGATCTTGTGTTTCCTTTTGATGTAAGAAGAAAGTTCAAATCCTCGGCGTGGAGGTTGGGGGTTGTACTCTTCGGGGAGAAGAGTAGAAGATCAAGCTCTAGGAGTAAATTGTTGACATGTGTAATCCTCAGCTTTAGTTGAAAGTGAGTAATGGATTTGAAATCCTAGAGAAGATCCTCTAGGTGGTAAAGTAGGGAGGTTGCCGAACTACCCTAAAATTCTTTTGTCTTGATCTCTCTTGCACTTTAATTCTAGTTATGCTTACTTTATTATTACACCGCTAATTGTTGTTAATTTCATTTGCATTAGTTTTAACTGCCTGCTCATTCTACCACAGTTTCATTCTGCATTCTACTAGCCGATTTGCATCCAACTAGAGCATAACTTTTATATCCAATTCAAAAATTGCATTAATCATTTTATAACCCTATTCACTTCCTAGGATTATACAGTTCGTAGCCTTGTATAAGCTAAATTTCAACCCCAAACTTCTTGCCACTGCAAAGAGCTTTTACTACCGTGTTATGGTGATACGATAAAATATGAAGTTGGAGAAAGAGATGGGTCATTAGATGATAAGATTTCCCAAATAGTTTAGAAGGCAGCATTTGTAAAGTTTCAAATAAAATATTTTGCTGATAATATAAGACGAGTCAATAAATTTGATAATTTCATAAATTTGAAAATTAGGTTTTTCTCTCTTATGATCAAGAGCAGGAAAAGATGATTCCAATCATCTTGGAATGTGAAAACATGGAGCCCTTGTATGAAAGTTATGATGTTTTCAAGCTTAGGGTTAATTCTACAAATTGTATAGGGGTGATCTATAAATTCCAGGCCAGCTCATAAAATCCTAATTGTGCTAATTAGCAACGAATTCTCTGTTTTTTAAAAAAAGTTTTCTTACTCTATTAGGAATTTGAGGTTCCTAATTATTGTTATTTTTCAGTTTTGTATTTTATTTCATTTCAATTTCATTTTATCAGAGTTTGACTCAAAATAGAAATTTTATTTGAGAAAGATTCTACATAGTAGGAGTGTTTTAAAAAAGTTTGAGTTGTATTAAGATATTGTGTATGGAGAATCTAGATAAAAACATCTAGTTAGGTTTATATTATTTCATTTATCAGATTTTGACTCAAAATATGAATTTTACTTGAGATAGATTCTACATTGGAGTGTTTTAAAATGTTTGAGTTCTATTACGATATCATATTTTGGAGAATCTATATAAAACACTAGTTGGGTTTATATTGAGGTTTTGATTAATAAAATTCAGAATTTCCTCTGTTAACTTGTTGAATTCTAAGTTACTTCTTGTGGATTCAAGGATTGTTATTGGATTTTGAATGTTATCAATTGACTACTTTGGTATTAGTTGTTTCTATCATTTTTCGGTCTACATCATCTAGGAATAAGTACTATTTCTAAAGCATCTATTTTATTTTGGTTCAAATGCATTAAGAACAATCATTTCTGTGGTAGTGTAACTGAAAAGGTCAAATTCGTTAACCTGGTTTGAATATAGAAGTTAGATTGTATTAGAATAAATTAACTTGCTAATTTTTTATTTTTTTTTACAATAAAAAATAAAATATCTAATTTTCTTACTTGTTTTAAGTCTCTCTTGCTGAAATAGTTATCTGTAGCGGTCAAATTTGACCCACACCAAGATGATGACACGTGTCCATACTATTGAAGAGTTTTCTCAAGACATTCATAACTCTTAGAGTCCATCTCGAAGTATTCACCATATTCAGCCTTTTCGGAGCCACCCACTTTCCACAAGACATCCATAACTCTCAGAATCTATTCCGAAGCCTCTGTCAAATTTAGTCTTCCCAGAGCCGCGTACTATCCCAAAGATATTCCCGACCCGAAGTTGTATTTCTCTATTCTGAGGCCTTTTCCACTCCAAGGCTTTAACCACCCTGAAGTCCTCAACTCCTCAGAGACTTCTGATTTGTCACTGATATTACATATTTATCATCACATTCTCATATTTATTATTTTATAAACTCTATTTTAATTATCTTTTTTGTCTAATTATTTGTAGGGCCTTTACTAAAAGAGAAGGAAGAGAAAACGAGCCCAAAATCCCACTAAAGTTTAGATTAAAACAAAATCAAGTATTAAGGGAATTGTAAGCTGAAGATCAGAGTAAATCAGAGAGATAACACCAAATGAAAATCAGTTAAATTTGAGTTTTGATGGATCCATTTTGGTTAGCTGAAGATCAACAGTGATATAGAGAAATTCAGAGCCCAGATGAAAATCTATCAAGAGATAAAGGATGTTCGAGAGACCAGAGGCTCGTGCACCCTGGATGTGGCCCCACATCTAGGCCACAAAAATGCCACAAAATTCGTATTTTCATCTCATTTCATTTGAGATACGGAGAGCAATTACTCCTCCTATCTTCAGAGCTCTCTTTTGTTGTGTTTTTGCTATAAATACATGCAAATTCTGAGGCCAGAGAGAACGATTCAGTAGAGAGTATAGGTTAAGCAACTATAGTCTATAAATTAAGATTTTTTAGTTTTCTTTTATTTAATTTTCATTTTATTTATGTAACTAAGAGGAGATGAGAGTTTCATGGAGGAATGAGAGTGAAGCTTGTACTGAAGGTGACACCGGTGTAAGTAAATCTTCTTTTCTTCTATTGTTATTTAAATCGAATCAAAATTTTTTTCTTCTTTACTCCTATTTATGCTTGATTCCCTCTATGTGCTTGTAAATCCAAGTGATTCTTACAGTCTCGTAATTATCTTGCCATTGCAAGTAACATCGATAGCTTATGGTGATGGATAATTGTTCCTTAGTTAGTTTAATTTGCCCCTTAATTCATAGTATAGATCATAAATGGGGAAGATCCTATAGACCATGCTCTGCTCTCCTTCAAAGATAAAGTAAGTCATCGCGACGGATTCAAGGTAAACAAGCGCTGAAAAGATAAGTAAACATTTCTTTTATTTATTCTCATTTCTAGGTTTAGAAAACAATTTCAAAAACCAACTCTCTTTGATTTACTCTTTTTATTTCTTTATATAAATTTATTTTTTAATTTCTCCACCTTCTCAATCTACTACTTTCTTCTTAACTTAAAAATAATTCTTTTTTCCTTTTCTTTTTAAGAACAAGAGAAGAACTTTTAACCATCTTTAGTGAATTAAAAGAGGACTTATAACACGCTTCCATCACAAGTCCCTCCTTATGGATCACGACCCGCATAGCCACTTGCTATCGTAGTAGTATTGAGTATCTTGCACTTTACTTTTAAGTTCTAAAATTCTATCTTTTTCTATGCAGGTTTCATCTCAATCAAATTTTGGCGTCATTGCTGGGGAGGGACGGTAAGTAACTTTTTTAATTTACTATTTTGGTTAACTTTCTTCTCAGTTCTTGTGTACAGGAAGAGACATCAAGGAAATTTTTGTTGTAGTAGATATATAAGTAGCCCTAAACTCTGCTCAAGAAAGCAGAGCCCAGAAACCCTCAAATTTACTGTGTTCCCGTGGCAATCTGAGTGAACTACTAACCTGTATTTTTTGCAGATTGGTTGAATTGCAAAGTTTAAGTTTCTGCAGCTATTTATTTTCTTTTTTAACTCACTGTACATACTTTTCTAACCTCAATAGTAAATTATTGTTTGTAAATGTTAAAAAATATTTAGACTTGCATCTAGGCATGTGTCTATTTCGTTACATTTTCTATTTACTGTTGAAGAGTGCTTGAGCCAAGATATGTGTGCATAGCATTTAGTATAGGTTCATTCTTATAGAAATATTGCTTGAGTGTTACTTTTTTGTTATATACTTGTACACTGCACTAAACTGAATTAAGAGCTTGTCCTATAAACAAGATAAAATGGGGAAGTCGTTACCCTCGTTTAGTCTACAAACAATCTCCTCACTCGCTAACCCAAGCCTAATTTAAAACTGAGTAGACGTTAGCCCTAGAGACATCTCCGACTCAATAGGAGACTGACCTAAAGGGAAAATTGATTAGAATTTGACTCTTACCAAATAGATGTCAAAGGTTGGGGATTGAGAGGTGAACCTCGAATAACAGTGGTTTGGCATCGTTAAGCCCATTGGTTAGGCATGGACACCTCCCACTGGTCTTATCCCTACCTAGCCTATTAACTTGTGATCAAATTCTGCAATATACCCTCTGTGGACAGTCTAACCAGTTAGGAGTCATCTAGGTCTAAGGTCTACCCTAACTTAAACTAGATTTTTCTTTGTTTGTCTGTTTACTTGCTTGCTTTTGTTTTTATTTTTGACATTTTAGTGATATGAATTATAATCACAATTATTCTTATGTAAATAGTGATCCATACTTCACCCCGACCCCTTTTGACTCGGATATTACCGACTCGGTATATCATAACTTTAACCAACCAAGTATGTCAGATTGGTCTTATCCGAATTAATATATACCCCGGTCCCAATATTATGAACAGAATTGGAACAATCATCACCACCACTCTTCACAGAGTCAGTAGGGATACAACTCCTCGAGTCATATGGTCAACCACCTTACAAACATCCTGCTTCATATACTCCTTTTCCCGAACAACCAATAGAAGAACCAATTGACTGAAAAAAGAGGATGGAAGTCTTAGAAGAGCTTGAGTAGCGAATTCAAAATCTAGAAGACTCGAAACACCATCAAAGTTTTCAAAATATAAGATCCTTACTCTATTTTCAAAGTCCCACAACAAGAAGAACATATCAACTTAGAAAGGAGTATGGAATTCATGATTCAATTCCAAAGTGATCCCTTCGATATGATAGAAGCAAGACTTAGTCAATTAGAAAACATGTGTAGGAATGAAAAAATTCTCCGTACCCAATCTTTGACTATTCCAGACACATCAGCCATATTGATGAAAATCAAGAATTATGGTATCTTGAAGACTTTGACCAAGATTCAATTTCACTACATAATTTTAAATTTGACTAATTTCAACCCATTACTAAATTAGCAAGTTTTCATTTCAGTAAAATTGAAATTGAACATGAATGTGACTCCGACTCACAACTTTGTGATTCAATTCCCATCTTTGAATCTATATTGATTACGATATCCTTACTCAATTTGGACCAATTTCTTGAGCTAACATTTATTCTTTTACCTATAGATCTAGAAATTGAATCACCAATCTTGGATAGTCACATTTCATTAATGAAAAAGAATGTGAAATTAAATTTTTTGATTTGGACTTAACTCTTAACCCAAAACTGACTCTCGAACCCAAAGTTGATTTTTTCAAATTAGTATTGGTTCCCGAACATTCATTTCAGAGGCTAAGTCATCCATTCTACAAAACCACATTTTATTGTTGGACCAAGGTAGTGACCATAATGACTCAGTGATGATTTTTCCAGATTGGTCATGTAAAGGGAATAATTTTCATGAGAAGATCTTGCATGATCCTATTCATATTAGGGATTATAAATACGTAAATAGAAAAGAGATCAACAAAGATGAGTTCTATGAACCACCACGTTATCTTGATTGGGCAGCAACGCTTGACCCAATCCAACCACCACCGGAGCCACCACTTTGAGGTAACATTTTCCTTCCCTTTCTTCTATTTCATGCATTTATGCATTCATTCATACATTGAGAACAATACATGAGATAGGTGTAGGGGATGGCTCTAAAATAACATAGGTTTTCTTTTTATTTAAAAAAATAATATTTTCTTTATTTTTTAAAAATTTTTTGAAAAGAGAAACAATATTTTGACCTATTTTTGTAAGAAATTGACTTAATTTTAAGGAATAGGATAATCATGATTAGGATTTCTTATACTTAGTCAAAATAAGATTATTTGTTTGATTTCTAGGGCTAGGTAGAAAATTTAAAAAAGTAATTTAGTCTTGATTTTTACTTTGATGAAATATGCATACTTTATACACTTACACACTTAAGGTTAAAAAATAAAGATTCTTATGTCTTATAAAAAAAGAAAAAGAAATAATATATATCAAAAAATCCTTTGATTAAACTGGGTATTTGTGCCTCATAAAGCATAAGTATTCATGCCTAAAAGAGGTCCATATTATAAATAAAAACACTTAGTTTTGTGACTTTATTTGCTTGAGTCCTTAAGTCCTTGGGGTGTTTTCTCACCCGGTGTCCTAAGATCGTCCGGTTTGGGTGTCACTGACTAAAGGCTCGTTACATGGGCAGATTAGAAAGCTTAATAAAATTAAAGAATAATACCACCAAAAAAATATGAAAAAAAATAAATAAGACATAAGAGTTAGAGTTAAAGAACCCCTAGTAAAAATTTTATAATCACAAAGGTGCATATGATTTTGGGTAAAATAATAGACTAGATGAGAAATACAGTTTCACTCCTTATCTTGATTGATAATAAGTTTTTAGACTAAGTTTAGGAATGAAAAATTTAGTTTTCCTATAACTTATATATTACTTGAACTCGTACAATAATACTTCAAATATTTTCTCTCCTTTTCAAATTGCTTTTCAAAAATACTAACACTTTGTTTTCTTTCTTTATGAATTTTGTGGGTGTAATTCACTAAAAACCTTCATGAGACAATACTCGTTCTCTAGGGGTAACCTAAAGGTTTAACGGCTTGTTGCACATGCTAAATGCAACCGTGAGACTTACGAAAGTGAGTTAGACTAAGTTAGTTTTGTTTCACTTTTTATTTGTTTACTCGAGGACGAGCAAAAGATAGGTATAGGGTTGTGATCGATCACTAATATTACATATTTATCATCACATTCCTATATTTATTATTTAATAAACTCTGCTTTAATTATTTGTTTGTCTAATTATTTGTAAGGCCTTTACTAAAGGAGAAGGAAGAGAAAACAAACCCAAAAGTCCACTAAAGTTCAAATTAAATAAAAATTAAGGATTAGGGCAATTGTCAGCTGAAGATCAGAGCAAATCAGAGAGATAATACCAAATGACAATCGGTTAAATTAAGATCTTGATGGATCCATTTCGGTTAGCTGAAAATTAACAGTGACATAGATAAATCCAGAGCCCAAAATGAAAATCCATCAAGAGAAAAAGGATATTCGACAGAGACTCGTGCACCCTGGATGTGGCCACATCCAGTCTACGGAAATGCCGCAAAAGCCGTGTTTTTGTCGCATTTCAATTGAGATATGGGAGCATTTGCTCCCATTATCCTCAGACGCTCTCCCTCGTTGTGTTTTTGCTATAAATACATGCAAATTTTGAGGCCAGAGAGTATAGTTTAGGGTATTCTATAGTCTGTAACTTAGGATTTTTAGTTTTCTTTTCTATAACTTTTATTTTATTTATGTAATTTAGAGGAGAGAAGAGTTTCATAGAGGAATGAGAGTAAAACTTTTACTGAGGGTGACATTGGTTTAAGTAAATCTTCTTTTCTTCCATTGTTAATTGAATCGAACTAAAGTTTCATTTTCTTCTTTACTCTTATTTTTGTTTGCTTCCCTCTAAGTGCTTGTAAATCCAAGTGATTCCTATAGCCTCATAACTGCTTTGTCATTGCAAGTGCCATTGATGGCATATGGTAATGGATAATTGTTCCTTAATTAGTTTAGCTTGCCCCTTAATTCATAGTGTAGATCGGGAATGGGGAATATCCTATAGACGATGCTCTGCTCTCCTTCATAGATAATGTAAGTCATCGCGACGGATTCAAGGTAAACAAGCGCTGAAAAGGTAAGTAAACATTTCTTTTCTTTATTCTCATTTCTAGGTTTATAAAATGATTTTAAAAACTCACTCTCTTTGATTCACTCTTTCTATTTTTTATATAAATTTATTTTCTATTTTCTTCACCTTCTCAATCTACCACTTTCTTCTTAACTTAACAATAATTCTTTTTCCTTTTTCTTTTCAAGAACAAGAGAAGAACTTTTAACCATCTTTAGTGAATTAAAATACGACTTACAACACGCTTCCATCGCAAGTCCCTCCTAATGGATCACGATCCGTATAACTACTTGCTATGATGGTAATATTGAATATCTTGCACTTTGTTTTTAAGTTTTAAAATTTCTTCTTTTCTGTGTATATGTTTATTGCATATCTATTATTACATTCTTACATCTATCTTGTAATAAATTTGCTAATTTCTTATCTTAATATCTTATTTTATAGGTTTGTCTTAATGATGGGAGAGAAGATAAGATCAAATAAAAGACAGTTAAATTTTAATTTAATTGAATCTATTTGGTTAATTGAAGATAAAGCCAAATAAATACAGTTAAAATCAGATTTAGAAGAATCAATTTGGTTAGTTTGAAGAATTAAGGAGATAGAGGCAAATCCAGAAGTCCAAAGACAATCCTATCAATATACAAAGGGATATCTAAAAGATTAGGATGTATATTCAGAAGATTCAGAGAGATAAGACACAATCTAATTGAAGATCAAGGGAAAAAATAAAAATTTATCTCCAACCTTATTTCCAATCTTATCGGAAGATCTTTTCTGTTGGGCAAGAGATTTTGCCGTTATCTTCATACGCTCTCTCTTATCCAATTTTGGCTATAAATAGCGGCATTTTTAGGCAAAGGGGTACAACTCTAGCAAAGAGAGCTTACGCTAGGATTTTACTTTAGTTTAGTTTAGGGTTTTATTTTTCTTTTAATGTAATTTTGAGATTTATTTATGTAACTTAGAGGAGAGAAGAGTTTCATAAGAGAATGAGTGAAGCTTGTACTGAGAGTGACACTAGTGTAAGTATTCTTTTTTTAGTTTTATTTCATTGAATCTAAAGTTACATTTTATTTATGTTTTATATTCTTCTTCTACTTTTTTCTTTTTGGTTTTGATTATAATCCAAGTGAGTCGAGTAGCATGGGTATTGCCTTGCCATTGCGAGTTTCATCGATAGCTCATGACGATAGATTCCTCCTTAAAGTCTGTATCATTTCATACTTGCTCACTGAAGTTCTTAATGATGTAATGTGGATGGAGGGCTGAGTTCAATCTTACAGGTTACACACTGATCGCCTCCAAATCAAGGTAAACGTTTTGATGATCCAAGGTTAGTCATCAACCAAAAAATGTAAGTATTTTTAAGTTTCTTTCTTTCTTTCAGTTCGTTAGTTTAAATCACTTCTAATCACCAACTCTCTTTGATTTGCTCTTTCTATTTCTTTATATAAATTTATTTTCTATTTTTTTCACCTTCTCAATGTACCACTTTCTTCTTAACTTAACAATATTTTTTTCCTTTTCTTTTTAAGAACAAGAGAAGAACTTTTAAGCATCTTTAGTGAATTAAAAGAGGACTTACAACACGCTTCTATCGCAAGTCCCTTCTTGTGGATCACGACCCGCATAGCCACTTGCTATCGTGGTAGTCTTGAGTACCTTACACTTTATTTTTAAGTTCTGAAATTCTGTCTTTTTGTGTGCAAGTTTCATCTCAATTATCTTCTCCACTCTAAAATTCTCTCCGTTCTGAAGGTTTCAGCTCCGAACTTGATGCTCCAGCAACAGATCATCTTTGATCTCTGCCGACAGTTGTGCAACCCCACCCTCTCCCATGTTTATAACGTGTTACTCCTTTATCAGTGTAGGCAGTTATGGACAGTGACGGATATTCTTGCATGCAATTCCAACCAACTAGTACCGGTGATCACGGCCATTATAACAAACCCAGCACGTACAGAACGTGGCAGGTACAACAATCCATCAATTCTGTCTTCATCTGGCATTCATGTCAGGTACATATTATCCTTCTCCCTTATGGAAAAGGGAGGTCACAACCCTAATCCTCAGAGCGCATACCCCAATACACTGAAAGTTTTCCTGTTCTAGTCTACCATTACACATTGGAGTTTCCCTGTGCCAGTCCACCAGACCATACTGACAGTTTCCCTCTGTCAGTCTCTCTTTCCTTTCCAACTACTGACTCTTATGCTCGAGGGTCTACAGCTGGCATCATAGAGGTGCTCCTGACCTAGAAAGGTGTCTCTTCCTTGTGTGCTTTGGTAGGTCTGATCGGGAGCGTCTATTTGCTTGTGACAAAGATTCATCCATTGCGAACTGGTGAGATTTTTTCCACCACAAATTAGTACTTTCATTGAGATCTTGAGTCTACCCTCGAGGCCTCCCTTATTTCCAACCAAACTTTCCTCAAAAAGTCTCTCACTAGCGTCGATGGCCCCAAGAAGCAGATGATCATCCACAACAGTGTCCATTCCAAAGGCAGGACCAATACCAACAATAGGGACACGACCCCCATACATGCCAATCGCGAGCATGCCACAGATGACACCAACTCCTCCTCATCTCAGAGGGTAGTCACCAGTGTCTAACCACTAGTATTCGAAAGCCAGATCCTTCAGATGCTTGCCGACATGAAAGAGCAGATGAAAGAGCAATAAGACCGATCAGATTGCGATCGAAAACAGGCGGTTCTCAATTATGAGAATATCGTTCATGAATAAGAGGCATTGAGGAAACTCAATGACCAACTTTAGGCTCAAATTATAGCCTTCCAAGGCACTCAGGTACAACCGGTGGATGAACCTGGAGTTGGGAGACGTAGAGCGATAGGTCTGTCGTGAATATAAGGCGTCCAAACCAACATCTCCCCTGTGCGAAGATGGCTCTGACAACGAGGCTGAGTCGTCTCGTTACCAAAGGGGAGTTCAGCACGGCCAGACTTGGAGAAAGATCAAATAGCTTCTCGACATCAGAACCCTTGATAAACTGGTCCAGAAGTGGATCCAGGAGGCGAAGTTACAGTTTCATAGCGGATCGACACAGTCAGCTGCCAAAATCTCTGACCATGTTGGTAACCAAAATTGCGGGCAATCCTCTTTCAAGAAGCAAATATTCTCGATTCTCTCTCCAAATCCATTCAAATCATTCAGAGTGGAACAACACTTCACCCTACTGAGGCTCTCCATCAATGAAGTCTTCAGTGCCATCAAAGACCAACCATGGGTAAGGTGCTCGAAGTCAATCCAAAATGACCCTGTACTTCTCGAAGTGAAAGATTATTGTTTTACCATGACAATAAGAGACATAAGACCTTCTACTGCTTAAGTCTCCGGTGGTATCTGAAAGAAATTGTCTACCAAACCTTTATTAAAAAGTACATACTCACACCCGGGGCAGCCCCTAACACAGCACAACCGAGCGCTCCGCTTTCTACCCAACCACAACACATGATCAATCAGTACGAGGCGATTTAGTGATCTCATACCTCTAATGAAGACAGGAGAGTACCTTCTCTGATAACATCCTTGTTATTTCAATAAAATTTTATGCATTATTTCTCAAATTATCGAATAAAATTAAATTTTTGCTACTAACCATTTCCATACCTTGCTTATGGGAGTGTCCCCATTAGAATCCCTGACGTTTGAATGTCCTGATGTGGGAGTGTCCCCCACTTGGAGATGGCAATGCAAGTACCCGTTTATAGGCTTCCTCTCGATTAGTCTACAGGCAGTCGAAACCCTCAACTGTGAGAGTGTCTCCCACTCAGAGTCCCTGCCATGCTGATGGGACTGTCCCCATCAGAATTCCTAACGCTTTTATAATGATTTGTCTCTAAAACTACATATTTTATACCATATCTTCACATTTATTTTATATTGAATTATGCTAATAATATCTCTCTTGTATGTTTCTAGGTCCATGGTGTGTAATGAATAAGAAGACCCTAAATCACTATTTAATGGGTGATTAAAGGCCTATAATATAGCCATTGACTTTGGAGACCAGTTTCATTAAAACCAGGGGCCCAAAACTAGAAACTTGAACATGCAGCCAGCAAGGGGACATTGGTACAGCCGTAGAAATGCAGCTTTTGCCTTTTTTTCGTGGCCAAACGGGCGCGGCCGCACCCGTACTTTGGGCAAGGGGTTGTCCCCCTGGCCCCCATTTTCCTGATGTCTATAAATACCCCCTAGGGTTCTGAAGATGGAGAGATACAGAGAGTAGTGTAGTTTTTCTTTCCATGTTATAGTTTAGGGTAGTTTAGTTTAGTTTTTCTTCTTCCTCCTCTTTGTATTTTTCATTCCTTTTCGATCTCGTAGTAGGGAGAGAGTGATACATGAGTGAAAAGAAAGAGTGCTTGTAATAAAAGGTGACAAGTTATAAACGGTTCTCTCTTTACCTCTCTTTATTTTTTTCTCTAACTCCTTTTACATGTTTAGCTAATTTTCTCTCATGACAACTAACTACTAACCACTAATTGCTAACTTCTTACTTGATAATCCACATGAATCTAATAAGCTCTACTTGATCTTTCTCTTAAAGAGTCATTGATGGCTCATGATGATGGATCTAACACTCTAATATCCTAACTCTCTAACAAAGCTAACATTACTTTACTCCATTCTTACTCTTGTTTAGTTTTGATGGTTTAGATGTAGCTTGAACTTGTTTTGTTGAGTTTGAATGTGAATGTTATCATATGAGTCATGCTTTGAAATGCTCTTGAGCCAAGGACTAGTGATGACCAAGGATACATGTGAGGAAACTATCAATAAGAGGTTAGCATGATTAGTAGAGTCATTAGTAGTTAGTAGCCATGGGTTTTATTTCTTTTACACTTTATTTTAGATATACAAATAAAATCACAAATATATTCTTTTCTATGTTTTCTACTTCTTTGTTTTCACCGTACTTCTCTTTTCATTCTTTGTTTCTTTTTCTTTTCATTCTTTCTAACATTGAAGAACTGTTAACATACACGTGGACACACTATGTAAGCATCTATCACCTCTCGTCTTTATGGATTCGACTCGTTTTAGCCTTTATGCTATAACGGAAGTATCGAGGAAAACAAAACACACACACTTTAAATATCAATTTCAAAGCATACACTTTTTGTGCGCGATTTTCCCCCGATAAAATTTTGGTGTCGTTGTCGGGGATGGGAACGGTTTGATTTCACGTTTTTGTTAACTTTTCTTCTTTGTTTTTGGTGTGAAGGTCAAATTTTTTTAGCATTGTAGAAGTCCACACTTGCTTTTGTGTGGTTGGGTAAATTCTTGTATATTCTTTTACTCTTCTGCTAATTTTTGTTTATATTACCTGTGCACTGTAATAATTAAGAACTAAAATATGAAAATTGGATGCTTTAAAACGGTTTAGACATTTACATCTAGGCACATATTAATTTCAATTTCAATATACTGCATTTTGTTTTTATGTTGTTGTGATCTTGACGGAGGTGTACATATTGCATAGCATATAGTTAGAACAAACACGGGGTGAAAGTAAACCTAGAGGGGGTGAATAGATGTATGGCTAATCTAATGACAAATGATGCAGAATTAAAAACAAATTGTAACACACTTAGTGTAACCAAAGAGTATAGCTGAATTTCCGGTGACGGGTTCTGAACTGTCTCCTCTAAATTCCTCTAAATAAGAGTTGAGATGCTATGTAAAGTTCTCTTGGTTCAACACAAGTGAGGCACACAAACAATACCAAGCATATATGATATGAATAATATGAATAATTGCAAGATCTAAAAGAGAGAGTTTAGAGATAGTGGATCAATCGTAAACACCGAGATATGTTTCGAGGTTCGAGCTATTGCTCTACGTCCCCGCCTTCACACAGAATGATTTTTACTATAACGTCCACACAGGACTTCCCACACAGAGAACCTCCACTGAGGATTTGGGTAAATACAATTAGGAGTACACAACTCCTTTCTCCAACACAACCTCTAGACAAGAGGTAAGGCACAACAACTATCATCTCTACACTTAGAGGGATGGGCACTTAGCCAAACAATAATCACCTCACACTAGAGGGATAAGGCTCAAAGCTAACACTCTAACAATCACCTCTACTCTTAGAGGGATACTTAAAGCAAATAAAAGATTACAACTCTTGGTGGTCTCAAAAAACCACAAAACAAGTTTCTCACAAAATAAGATCCTAATAGATAGGATAGATAGCTAGCTCAAGTGTGAGAAATCAAGGTGTTTGGAAATCAAAACATAAAGAAAAATACTTGGAAAAACAATTAGAATAAGATAGAAATGAAGATCAAAACAAATATCCCAAATACTCTATTTTTCTTTAAATTTTTCAACCCTTGAAAACAAAATAAAGATAAATCTTTTAGCCCAAAAACTCTTAAAAACCTGTTTCTAAAACACTTAAAAAGATGAGAAAATTTTACTCTCAAAACAATGAAGAAGCCAGCTCAAGAGATGGGTATTTATGTCCTCTCAAAAATCTGCCCGTTGGCAGCCAGGAAAGGGCAAAACTGCCCTTCTGGTCGACCACCCAGTCGACCAGCCAACGATCATTTTATGACCGTTGAGCCACCGGTCGACCGCCCGATCAATCGGGCCTAGATACAGAGAGCAGATGCTCTCTCTCTCGGTTGGTCGACTGGCCTTCCAGCCTATAAGGCCTGTGCACGTTCGTGCACATCGGTTGATCGGACCGGTCGATCGGCTTCTGCCTCGGTCGACTGGCCGATCGACCAGCAGAAGGCCAGGTCACTATATTTAAGGGATTAAAAACTTGTCTTTTTATGTTCAATTAAATCTCATAAAATCACATAAATTCTAAAAAATAAGTTCTTATAAGATCTATAAAATACAAATATGTGTGACTAAAATTCAACACATATTACAAACCATTTGAAATATTTTTGTGATATTGAAATTAGGCTTTAAACAACTTTGAAGCATATTATATATGGATAGAATCCAATATGTATATAAAGATATATATATATATATATATATATATATATATATATATATATATATATATATATATATATATATATATGTTTTTGACATGAAATCTAAAAACCAGTTAAACTGAAAACCAAAACCAACAAACTTTAAAACTTGTGCGAGTATGTGAACTTGAGCATATAAATACTATCTAATCTTTATAATGATCTAAACATACTAAATACAAATTGAGGTCTTCTTATAGAACTCCTTCTCTAAGTCGACTCGATCCAACCGCGATCCAACGAGCTTGACTCCAACTGAGTACTAGATGCGATCTTGACGTTCGAGCTCTTGAATCAACATGTGAAAGCTCTAAAACTCCTTTGTTGAAGCTAATCACCTACTAATATCTTGGTCAATTACTGAAACTATTTAAACACATGATTATTAATAAACATAATTACATGAGTTAATCATCATCAAAACTAGAGTGATGGGCCTCTGGGCCAACAATCTCTCCCTTTTTGATGATGACAAAACTTATGGAGTTATATATGTATGGATTAAAGTTAAGCTTCATAGAAGCTCCCCCTTAACTCATGCATAGCAATAAACAATAAAGAATTCAATGTATGCATAAAACAAATAACACATATATGCATAAATGAAGAATATTTTTTGCATAAACGGAACATATATTCTCTGATACCAATTGAAAACAAAACATATATGCTCTGATACCAATTGAAAAAATAAACATGCATATATAAATTCGCAAAATGCTTCTTCCTCTTTTTGTATAAAATAAGAAAATGAAATAAACGTGCATATAAATGAACAATAAACATGCACATATAAAACTCTAAATTTCTCTCCCCCTTTTCGTCATCTCATCAACAAAAGGGCATAAATAAACTCAAAAACAATTTTCTCTCTTTTTGTTAAATCAAATAAGAAGGAGGTATATGAGATATACATTTATGAAGAGGAGAGATGTAAAGTTAACTCCCCCTGCATATATGTATTACATGAAAAAGAGATGACTAAATCTTAATCACATAACGCCAATATACAATGTATAAAAGGAGATCTGAAGCTCCCCCTATACACGTGTAAAATATAGAAAAGAGAGGTCAATCTCCTCAATGTGAAATACACTCAACATGAATCTATATATAGAAAGATGTTAAGCTTTCCCTACATATAAGCATTACATATCAAAACAATGTGATACCAATTGAAAAATACATCAATTTATAATAAAGGTATACATCGAAACATCATATACCAATTTATGATACCAATTGAAATAGACAAAACCATTTTTGAGATACCAATTGAAAGTAAACAAAATTTTTAAGATAATAAACGATACCAATTAAAAATATCTAGATACCAATAAAAAATGAAACATTGTATGTTTTGATACAAATGGAAACATATATTGGAAATCTTAATACCAATTGAAAGTAAAAAACCAATTGTAAATACAAATCATATTTCTTTGGAAATAATCTCATTTTACAATAAAAATATCAAATTGAGAATAATACCAATTTAACATTATTGATACTAATACTGAAAATGTTAGCATATTCCAAAATGACGTCTTTTTCATCATAAAGAATGGGAGTAAGATACCAATTGAAAGATAAAACATGAATTTTTTCCTCCTTTATGAAATATTAATAAAAATAATGCATAAGCTTGTATAAGATGCCAACTGAAAAATAATTGACATTAAGGAATAAATCAAGTTTAGCATAAACATAATTTATGCTTTAAGATGTAAAGAATTATAAGCACAATCAAATCACATATATATGTATGAAAATATAAATACCAATTGAAATTGATACTATTTGAAGTTTGAAGCATACATATATGAAAAACAAAAATATGAGTATATAAAAAAATATCAATTGTGATACCAATTGAAAATATGATGAGGATCAAGTGTATAACTCATGCTACCTCCCTTTCATTCACATGTTTAAATAAATTTTCAATTTGAGTATACAAGGCATGGTCGCCCATCCAGCCGTCCTTATAGAGTAGAAGTTTTTAAAAATATGATTTGAAAATAGTTGTAGATTGAAAACACTACCAAGTGAAGAATGCATAACCATTTTAAAGTAGTTTTTTAAAAAATTAGTTAAAGATCCTTCAAAACATGAAACCGAATTAAATATCCCATAAATCATTGCTAAGTACACGAAAATTGTCACTCAAGATCTATAAGGCTCGAAAATGTGCTCAAAAAATAAATATATGAGTAAACAAAAAAAATGTAATTGCACAAGAGTCCTGTGAATAGCATATTCATGAAATAATCAATATGGCTCAAAATAGACATGAAATTCTTTTATCAAAAACATGAAAATCATAAACATTTATTTTTCATTAAACTTAAACAACCTTCAAGGTATATATACGTTCTATCAAAACTTGAAAATATACATACATATCCCAAACACAAAAGAGTCCATAATAGAATTTGTATGAAGGCAAGTGACTCAAAGGTATATATGTATATTTAGTAGTTTTAGATAAATATAACATATACAAGAAGCAAAACATGTACAAAGATAGAAAAAATAAGTATAACTGAAATAATCATTAAAACTAAGTTATACATGTACATGTAATGAGTACAAATAAGCAATGAGGCATAAGCATATAAAAATTAAATGTAACTCACTACTTGTATAAGTATATACACAAGTTTTAAAGAAAACTATATCTAAACATGTAATTAAAACATGAAGTGCAAAAGAATCATAAACATAAACCAATATGATCATTAAGCTAAATGCACATGTTTTAGAGTTATGATATACATAATAGCTAAACTAAAGTGAGAACACAAAATTAATGATCCATAAAAACATGGGTGTATCTCAAATACAACATATGTATGTTACAAGTTTAATTATCATGGCATTTAACATAATAATCATGAAAAATCAAAACATGATAAAAATGAAAGCATGTACACTAAATGAGGACTTAGAGATAGTTACCAAACCTATTAAGACACATCTCTAGATCTCCAAACCATGGTGGTCTTCCCTCCAAACTCTTTCTGAAAGTGATGCATCCAAAAGTTTCACCATATAGCTCGGAACACATTCATCTCAAGGCACCAACATATCTCATGTCATGTGAGAGCGCACACCTACATCAAATAAAATAGGAGTGGCTTTTGCTACCCTACCTTATTGGGTCCATGGGGGTTACCACCTTTCCTAACCAAACAAACTTATTTATAAAATTTGAATCATTTAATCTATCATAACAAAATTTTACAAGGTGGCATTTACGTCAACAATGTGTACAAGTGTACACCTGAGCATACATGGTGTAATGTGTGTGAGTATGAGAAGCATGTATATGTGATTCGTATATAATTTTGCATAATTTATATCACATTTTCACATTTATTTCGTATTAAATTCTGCTAATAAAGCTTTACTTGCTTGATTCAAGGTACATGGTATGCAATGAAGAAGAAGACACTAAATCACCATTTAATTGGTGATTAAAAGCCTATATCATAGCCATTGACCTAGAAGAGGAGATTTCGTTAGCTCAGGGCATCAAATAACGAAACCGGGACCAGAACCTGATAGGGGACAGGCGAGACAGCGCACGGCTTGAAGAGCCACGCGCGCGGCCATGTGGGCGCGGTTGCGCCCGTGCTTCTAGCCAGCTGTTTCTAGCTGGCCCCCTTGTTCCCCTGGTGCCTATAAATATCCCCTTGGGGTTCCTGAGCAAGAGATATGCAAGGTTTAGGGTAGTTCTCATTTTCTATTTTGGAGTTTAGGGTAGTGTAGTATAGTTTTTCTTCTTCTTCCTCCCTTGTATTCTCCATTTCTTATAGATATTGTATTAGGAAGAGAGAGCGGTACATGTTGGAAGTAAGAGTGCTTGTAATAGAAGTGACAATCTATAAAGGTGCTCTCTTACCTTATCTTTTTTTTCTTCTCTCTAATCTCTTTTACATGTTTATCTAGTTTTTTCTCTCATGATAACTAACTACTAACCACTAACTTGCTAACTTCTTTTATGATAATCCACATGAATCTAATAGCCTCTACTTGGCCTTGCTCTTGCAAGAGCAATTGATGGCTCATGATGATGGATCTAACACTCTAACTTCTTAACTCTCTAACAAGCTAACATTACTTTACTCCATACTTACTTTTAGTTTTGATGGTTTAAGTGTAGCTTGAACTTGTTTTGTTGAGTTGGGTTGTGATGAGTTACATATGGGTCATGCTTTGAATCGCTCTTGAACCAAGGACTAGTGATGGCTAATGATACATGTGAGGCAACTATCAATAAGAGGTTAGCGTGTTGGTGGAGTCATTAGTAGTTAGTAGCCGTGAGTTTTCTTTCTCTTTTACTTGTTTTAGAAATATACCAAAAACTATAAAAACCATTCTTTTTTATGTTTCCCACTTCTTTGTTTTCACCGTACTTCTCTTTTTCATTCTTTGTTTTCCTTTCTTTTCATTCTTTCAAACTTTGAAGAATCTTTAACACATATGTGAATCAACCGATAAAGCTTCTATCACCTCCCATCCTTATGGATTTGACTCGTTTTAGCCTATGCTATAACAGAAGTATCGAGGAAGCCAAAGCACACACACTTTAAATATCGATTTCAAAACATACACTTTTTGTGCACAGTTTTTCCCCGATCAAATCTTGGCGCTGTTGCTGGGGATGGGAACGGTTTGATTTCACATTTTTGTTAACTTTTCCTCTTTGTTTTCTGGTGTGCAGGTTAAATTTTTAGCGTTGTAGAAGTCCACACTTGCTATTGTGTGGTCGGGAATTCTTGTATATTTTTATTTTCTACTGCTAATTTTTTTATATTACCTGTACACTGTAAATAATTTTAAGAATTAAAATACGATAATTGGATGCTTTAAAATGGTTTAGACATTTGCATTTAGGTACGTGTCAATTTTCATTCCAATATACTGTATTTTATTTCTTGTGTTGTTGTGATATTGATAGGAGGTGTACATATGGCATTGCATATAGTATAGGACAAATACTTCAGTGATTACTCGCTCTTTTGTGTTCATTCTTATCTATATTTCACACTTGTACAAATTAAACTTAAGGGCAAAACCCAAGACAACATAAGGTGGGGAAGTCATTACCCTCCCTTAGCCTAAAAATTACCTCCCCACTCACACAACCCAAGCCTAAATAAAAATCGCTAGATGTTGGCCCCTAGGGACATCTCGAACTCATTTAAGAGATTGACCTAAGAGGAAGTTGTTAGAAGTCGACTTTTGTCAAATCAGTGTCTAAGGTTGGGGATTGAGAGGCGA
This sequence comes from Agave tequilana, assembly GCA_038442645.1. Classification (NCBI taxonomy): domain Eukaryota; kingdom Viridiplantae; phylum Streptophyta; class Magnoliopsida; order Asparagales; family Asparagaceae; genus Agave; species Agave tequilana. The sequence goes on from JAVJIF010030107.1 coordinate 61,046, forward strand.
AATCTCGAAGAACAGTGGTTTGGCATAATTAGGCACGTTGCTCCGACATGGATACCTCCCACTGATCTTGTCCCTACCTGGCCGATTAACTTGTGGTCAGCTTCCAACAATATGTCCCCCGTGAACAGTCTAACCAATTAGGAGTCGTCTAAGTCTAAGTCAATCGTAGCATAGGCTTGTTTTCTTTTTCTTTTTCTTTTTATTTGTTTGTTTGTTTGTTTGTTTTCTTTCTTTTTTTAAATTATGATATGGATTCTAATAACAATTCTTTCAATTATGATTTGAATTCATATTTCACTCTGACCTCATTTAACTCGGATAACTCTGACCCGGCTATGTACAACATGAACCAACCATTTATGTCGAGTTGGGATTATCCGAATCAATATGACCCATATCCCTAACCATATGACCATAATTTTTAAAATAATTTTAACTCTTCACAGAGTCAATGGAGATTCAGCTCCCCCGAGTCAACTTTTCAACCACCTTATCCACAATTTTCACAAAGTTCATTCCCCAATTTTGATTCATATACTCCTTTTCCTGTTTCACCAATCGAAGAAAAATCTGATTTAGAAAGGAGTATGGAAGAGTCCCTACAACAAATGCAAAATTTGCTCAATTCACAATCCTTCCCACATAAAACTCCACATACTCTTTTTCTAGAGCATACAATTGAAGAAGAATCTGAACTAGAAAAGTGTTTGGAAGTCTTTTGTGATAGAATGTAACACATGTTGGACTCCTCATCTCAACCAAAATTTTAAAAGTCATACTCATCTTTTTCAGTCTCACCTATTCAAAATGAACAAACTTCAATACTAAATTGAGTATAGAACCCTTGCGTGAGCACGAGCAACAATCGCAAAATCCGATGGACTCACAATTTCACCATCATTTCCAAAATCAACTTCTATACTCATTTTTTCAAGAACCAATTGCAACGAGTATGGAAGACATGATTCCGAATTCAAATTCTGTTACACGGCCGATCAGTAGGTTAGACTCACTTATGAGCGAATTAATCAATGAGAGCGAGGAAAGTCTTTCTTGTCAACTTTTGGCCGATCCTTATATTCCTAACTCTACTGATTGAACCCATGAATCATGTCATTTTGGGAATCCAGATTCAATTTCAGAACGCACATTTGAACTTGACCACACTCCAAGTTATGAAAGTCGCCTGGACATTCTGACAAGTTATCCCTTTCCTGATATTGAAATCGAACCTGAATGTGATCCTGAATCTCATGTTAGTAATTCTATTTTACTTTTTGATTCAATAATGACTCCAGTATCTTTACTAGATTTTTTCTCTATTCCAGAGTCAACATTGAATCGTGTATCAGTACACCGTGAGATGGAATCACCAATCTCTTATGATCACACTTCATTCATAGAAAAAGTGTGTGAACATCAATTTTTTGGTTTGGACCCTATTTTTGAACTAATTTTGACTCTCATTGTTGGCTCTCGACTTGATCTGAGTCAAATTCTCGAGTCGGTATCATTTTTATTTCTGATCCCTTTGAGTCCAAATCCATCATCTTCCAAAATCACACTTCATTGTTGGACTAGAATGTTGACAAAAATGACTCAGCAATTATTTTTAAAAATTAGAAATTAGATGGGGATAATTTTTTAAATAAGATCAATCATTCAATTAACATTTTATTAGGTTATATTAGAGGGTTCCTACACGATCCACGCTATTTTGATTGGGTAGCAACGCTTGGCCCAATCAGACCACCACCGGAGTCACCACCATGAGGTATTTTTCCTTCCTTTCCCATTTGTTTCATGTATATACACATTCACGATGCATTGAAGACCATGCATGAGATAAGTTTGGGGGAGGGTTTACTAACATAGTTAGTTTTATATTTTCTTTCTTTTAAACTTCTTTTTAATATAAAATTCTCTTTTTTATAAAACTTTTTAAATTAAGAGAAATAGTTTTGATCTATTTTTAAGAAAATTAAGATTATCTTAGGAATTAAAAAGACCTAAAATTATGAAATTTTAAACTGAGTCAAAATAATAGATCTTGTTTAAATTTTAAGATAAGAAAGTAAGATGAAAAAGATAATTTGATCTTGAAATTTTTTGCCTTAGTTTTATGCACTCCACACTTACACAATTTTTGGGAGTGAAACAAAGATTGAAAATGTCATAAAAATATTTTTTAAAAAAATGATGATAAAACCACTTATTGAAGTTGGGTAATTATGCCTCAGGAAACATGATTATTTACACCTAAAATGGTGGACAAAAATAAAATAATCCCTCCTTTAGTTTTGTGGCCTTGTTTACTCGAGCCCTTAAGTCCGAGGGATGTTTTCTCATCTAGTACCCTAAGACCATCTGGTTTGAGAGTCACCGGCTAAAGGCTCACTACCCTGGTAAATAAGAAAGCCTAAGAAAATTAAGGGAAGAAAAAATAATATATATAATAATATAAATAAATGGCATGAAAGTTTGAGTCAAAATCTCAAAAATCTTCACACTCCACAAAGTGCATATTTCTCTAAGAATTTTATGAAAGGTCAAAGAATCAATTCAACTTTAAATTCATACATTTAATTTATAACAAGGTTTTTTTGTATTTTGACTTAGTTTAAGAAAGAACAATTTCTAGTTAACTTCTGACCTTGGATCACTTATATTTTTACAAAAATACTTTAACACTTTTCTCTATTTCAAAAATGTGTTTTCAAAAATACTAACATTTGATTTCTTTCTTTATGGATTTTGTGGGAGTAATCCGCGAAAAACCCTCAGGAGACAAAAATCCTCCTCTAGGGAAAGCTTAGAGGTTTAACGGCTAGATGCACATGCTCAGTGCAATCGCGTCACCTATGAAAGTGGTGTAATAATTTTCTTATTTTTGTTTTGCTCAGGACGAGCAAAAAGATAAGTGTGGGGGTGTGATTAGTATCTAATTTTGCATAATTCATACCACATCTTCACATTTATTTCGTATTAAATTTTGTTAATAAAGTTTTGTTTGCTTGATTCTAGGTCAATGGTGTGCAATAAAGAAGAAGACCCTAAATCACTGTTTAATTCATGATTAGAAGCCTATATCATAGCCATTGACCTAGAAGAGAAGATTTCGTCAGCTTAGGGTGTCAAATCACGAAACTGGGACCAGAACCTGATAGGGGACAGACGGGATAGCGCGCGGCTCGAACGCCACGCGCGCGGCCATGTGGGCGCGGCTGCACCCATGCTTCTGGCTAGCTATTTCTAGCTGGCCCTCTGTTCCCCTGGTGCCTATAAATACCCCCTTGGGGTTCCTGAGTAAGAGATATGCAAGGTTTAGGGTAGTTCTCATTTTTCATTTTGTAGCTTAGGGTAGTGTAGTGTAATTTTTCTTTTTCTTCCTCCCTTGTATTCTCCATTTCTTATAGATCTTGTATCAGGGAGAGAGAGCGGTACATGTTGAGAAGTAAGAGTGCTTGTAATAGAAGGTGACAATCTATGAAAGGTGCTCTCTTACCTTATTTTTATTTTCTTCTCTCTAATCTCTTTTACATATTTAGTTAGTCTTTTCTCTCATGGCAACTAACTGCTAACCACTAATTTACTAACTTCTTTTATGATAATTCACATGAATCTAATAGCCTCTACTTGGCCTTGCTCTTGCAAGAGCAATTGATGGCTCATGATGATGGATCTAACACTCTAACTTCCTAACTTTCTAACAAGCTAACATTACTTTACTGCATACTTACTTTTAGTTTTGATGGTTTAAGTGTAGCTTGAACTTATTTTGTTGAGTTGGATTGTGATGAGTTATATATGGGTCATGCTTTGAATCGCTCTTGAACCAAGGACTAGTAATGGCCAATGCTATATGTGAGGCAACTATCACTAAGAGGTTAGCATGTTGGTGGAGTCATTAGTAGTTAGTAGCCGTGAGTTTTCTTTCCCTTCCACTTGTTTTAGAAATATACCAAAAACTACAAAAACTATTCTTTTCTATGTTTCCCACTTCTTTGGTTTCACCGTACTTCTCTTTTTCATTCTTTATTTTCCTTTCTTTTCATTCTTTCAAACTTTGAAGAATCTTTAACACATACGTGAATCAACCGATAAAGCTTCTATCGCCTCCCATCCTTATGGATTCGACTCGTTTTAGCCTATATGCTATAATGGAAGTATCGAGGAAGTCAAAGCACACACATTTTAAATATCGATTTTAAATATACACTTTTTGTGTGCGATTTTTCCCCGATCAGTATGCCGTGTATGGTGTGCATGCATATGTGGAACTTGTTTCTTTGAAAACATGGATTCCAACCGTGTGTGATTCATGGCACATTGGCTCAAAATGGAGCCCAAACAATCAACACTCTTCTTTAACATGCATATATTATTTCCAATAATAGTAGAAGAGGTGGAGCATGCAATAGGTACACTAGAAGATGAAGCATGACAAACAAGTGAATCTAAATCATTTTTCAAAGATTTATTTTCATTAGAAATCAAATCCAATTCTTTTAAATAAAATAATTTTGTTTTTCAAAGAATCATTTTCTTTTAAAACAAAAACAAGTTTTGAAGATAGAACTTCATTTTAATTCAAAACTTCATCATAATTATTTTTTCCTTTTAAGATTTTGTTTTCATTTAAGGTAAGATCAAGTTGGAATTTCAATGAGTCCCTTTCATTTGAAATCTCATCCCTTTCTTACAAAGTCATGTTAAGTTTAGAAAATAAATCCTTATTCTCTTCGTTTAGTTTAAAGTTTTTCTTTTTCAAGAGTTGGTATTTTTTGTGATAGATTTTCACAAACAAGAGATAGTTCTTTATTTAATGCATCAGCATCAACATAATCATCACTACAAGAAGAACTAGCACAATCATCTAGATGGGTGTCTGAATTTACCTCAAGGGAGCCATTCCCTTGGACCATGTAGAAAGCTTAGTCGGACTCATCTCCACTAGATTTTTTTTCTCCACAATGTTTGACGTTTGAAGCTTTGGAGAGGTCAAGGTGTTCCACACTTCAAAGGCGGAATCACAATGAGAAACCATAGAAAGATAATCTTTACTTAGTGTGTTTCTAAGTGCCTCTAGGGCTTGTACATTAGCCTCTATATGTTTGTTCTTACCAAGATAGGAATTCTTGGTAGTAGCAAGGTAAATATGCATTCTTAAGATTTTTAGGTACATACTCAACTTAATCTTCCATACATTAATGTTAGAAACATCAAACATAGAAGGGGTCATGAAATCCATGAGTGTGTGTAAACAAACAAGTGTGCAAATGCAAAAATAAATTAGCTAACCAAGTTCTCACTCCTAGGTGGTTAAACCAAATATCAAGAGTGTAAGCTTTGATACCACTTAAAAGTACACCTAGAGGGGGGTATATAGGTGTATGGATAATCTAATGACAAATGATGTGAAATTAAAAATAAATTGCAACACACTTAGTGTAACCAAAGAGTGTAGCCGAATTCCCGGTGATGGGCTCTGGACTGCCTCCTCTAAATTCCTCTAAATAAGAGTTGAGGTGCTATGTAAAGCTCTCTTAGTTCAACACAAGTGAGGCATACAAATAATACCAAGCATATATGATATGAACAATATGAATCAATGCAAGATATAAAAGAGAGAGTTTAGAGATAGTGGATCAATCGCAAACACCGAGATATGTTTTGAGGTTCGAGCCACTGCTCTGCGCCCCCGCCTTCACACAGAAGGATTTCCACTATAACATCCACACAGGACTTCCCACACAGGGAACCTCCACTGAGGATTTGGGTAAATACAACTAAGAGTACATAACTCCTCTCTCTAACAAACACAACATCTAAACAAGAGGCAAGACACAATAACTATCACCTCTACACTTAGAGGGATGGGCACTTAGCCAAACAACAATCACCTTACAATAGAGGGATAAGGCTCAAAACTAACACTCCAACAATCACCTCTACACTTAGAGGGGTACTCAAAGCAAATAAAAGATTACAACCCTTGTTGGTCTCAACAAATCACATACCAATTTTCTCAAAAAATAAGATCCTAATAGATAGATAGATAGATCAAGTGCGAGAAATCAAGGTGTTTAGAAATCAAAACACAAAGAAAAATACTTAGAAAAACAATTAGAACAAGATAGAAATGAAGATCAAAACCAATATCCCAAATACTCTATTTTTCTTTGATTTTCCAACCCTTGAAAATAAAATAAAGATAAATCTTTTAGCCCAAAGACTCTTAAAAATCTATTACTAAAACACTTAAGAAGATGAAAAAAATTTGCTCTCAAAGATCATGAAGAAACCAGCTCAAGAGATGGGTATTTATACCCCCTCAAAATCTTCCCATTGGCGGCCAGGAAAGGACAAAACTGCCCTTCCGGTCGACCGCCCGGTCGACCAGTCAACGGTCATTTTTATGATCGTTGAGCCATCAGTCGATCGCCCGGTCGAACAGGCCTAGATACAGAGATCAGATGCTCTCTGCCGGTCGACCATCCGGTCGATCGGGCTAGTTCCAGAGAGCAGAGCTCTCTGGGGTCGACCGGGTCGGTCGACCGGCCTTCCAGCCTATAAACTCTGTGCACGTTCGAGCACATCAGTCGACCGGACCGGTCGACCGACTTCTTCCTCGGTTGACTGGCCGGTCGACCGGCAGAAGGCCAGGTCACTATATTTAAGGAATTAAAAACTTTTCTTTTTATCTTCAATTAAATCCCATAAAATCACATAAATTTCACAAAAATAAGTTCTTATAAGATCTTTTGAAATACAAGTATGTGTGACTAAAATTCAACATATATTACAAATCATTTGAACTATTTTTGTGATATTGAAATTAGGCTTTAAACAACTTTGAAGCATATTGTATATGGATAGAATTCAATATACATATAAAGATATATATATACATATATATATATATATATATATATATATATATATCTATGTTTTTCACATGAAACCAAAAACCGGTTAAATCGAAAACCAAAATCAGCAAACTTTAAAACTTGTGTGTATATGTGAACTTGAGCATATCAATACTATCTAATCTTTACAATGATCTAAACATACTAAACACAAACTGTGGTCTTCTTGTAGAACTCCTTCTCCAAGTCGACTCGATCCAATCGCGATCCAACGAGCTCGACTCCAACCGAGTACTAGATGTGATCTTGATACTCGAGCTCTTGAATCAACATGTGAAAACTCCAAAACTCTTTTGTTGAAGCTAATCACCTACTAATATCTTGGTCAATCACTGAAACTATTTAAACAGAAGATTATTAGTAAACTGTAACTGCATGAGTTATTCATCATCAAAACTAGAGTGATGGGCCTCTGGGCCAACATGTGGGTGTTTTACTCTCTTTGTATGTTCGTTCTTATCTATATTGCACATTTGCACGAACTAAACTTAAGGGCAAAACCCAATACAACATAATGTGGGGAAGTCATTGCCCTCTCTTAGCCCAAAAATCACCTCCCCACTGACACAGCCCAAGTCTTAATAAAACTTACTAGACTTTGGCCCCTAGGGACATCTTGGAATCATTTAAGTTAAGAGATTGACCTAAGGGGTAGTTGTTAGAAGTTGACTCTTGTCAAATCGGTGTCTAAGGTTGGGGATTGAGAGGTGAAATCTCGAAGAACAGTGATTTGATATAATTAGGCCCGTTGCTCCAGCACGAATACCTCCCACTGATCTTGCCCCCACCTGGCCGATTAACTCATGGTGAGATTCTGACAATATACCCCCCGTGGACAGTCTAACTAGTTAGGAGTCGTCTAGGTCTAAGTCAACCCAAGCATATGCATGTTTTCTTTTTCTTTTTCTTTATTTGTTTGTTTGTTTGTTTTCTTTTTTGTAAATTGTGACATGGATTTCAACAATAACAATTTTTTCCATTCAAATATGAATCTATATTTCACCCCGACCTCATTTGACTTAGATAATTCTGACCCGGTTATATACAAAATGAACTAACTTATATGCCGAATTGGGATTATCCGACTCAATATTTGCCCCAGTCCCAATACTATGAATAAGACTGGAATAATCATTACCACTCTTTACCGAGTCAGTGGGGATACAACTCCCCGAATATTACGGTCAACCACCTTACCAACATCCAGCTTCATATACTCCTTCCCCCGAACAACCATTAGAAGAACCAATTAATTGGAAAAAGAGGATGGAAGCCTTAGAGGAACTTGAGTGACGAATTTAAAATCTAGAGGACTCGAAATCCTATCAAAGTTTTCAAATCCAAGATCCTTACTCTATTTTCTATATCCTACAGCTAGAAGAACATATAGACTTAGAAAAGAGTACGGAATCCATGATTCAGTTCCAAGTGATCCTTTTAATATGATTGAAGTTAGACTTAGTCGATTGAAAAACATATATAGGAATAAGGAAACTCTCCCTACCCAATCTTTGACTATTGCTAATACTTCTAATCATATTGATGAAAATCAAAAATCATGAAATCTTGAAGACTTTGATGAAGATTCAATTTCACCACAAAACCTTGAACTTGACTAATATCAACCCATTGACAAATTAGCAAGTTTTCATTTTAATAAAATTGAACTTGAATATAAATGCGAACCCGACCCACAACTTTGTGATTCAATTTCAATTTTTGAATTTATGTTGACTTCAGCATCCTTACACAAGTTAGACCCATTGCCTGAGCCAACGTTAATTTTTGTATGTATGGATTTTGAGATTGAACCGCTTCTTTTGGATTATCACACTTCATTAATGGGAATGGAATGTAATATTAAATTCTTTGATTTGGACTCAACTCTTGAACCTAAACCGACTCTCGAACCCAATATTGATTTTCCTGAGTTAGTATTGGTTCCCAACTTTTCATTTCAAAGTCTAAATCATCCATTCCACAAAATCACATTCTATTGTTAGATTAAGGTATTGATCAGAATGACTTAGTGATGATCTTTCAAGATTGGTCATGTAAAGGGAATAATTTTCATCATAGGATCTTGCATGATCCTATTAAAATTGGGGATTGTAAATATGTTAATAAAAAGAAGCCAATAAAGGTGGATTCCATGAGCCACCACGTTATCTTGAGTGGGTAGCAACGCTTGGCCCAATCAGACCACCACCGGAACCACCACCGTGAGGTAATTTTCCTTCACTCTCCAGTTATTTCATGTATATACACATTCACGTTGCATTGAGGATAATGCATGAGATAAGTGTGGGGCAACGCATGAGATAAGTGTGGGGGAAGGTTTTACTAACGTAGGTTAGTTTTATATTTTCTTTCTTTTACACTTCTTTTAGGAACTGTTTAAAATTCTCTTTTGTATAAAAACTCTTTACTTTTCTTTTTACAAAACTTTTTGAAACAAGATAAATAGTTTTGATTTATTTTTAAGAAAATTAAGATTATCTTAGGAATTAGGAAGACCTAAATTATGAAATTTTAAACCGAATCAAAATAATAGATCTTGTTTAAATTTTAGGATAAGAAAGTAAGATTGGAAAGATAATTTGATCTTGAATTTTTTGCCTTAGATTTATGCACTTCATACTTACATAATTTTTTAGATTGAAATAAAGACTGAAAATGTCATAAAAATATATATAAAAACAAAAAATAAATAAATGATAAAACCACTTATTGAAATTGGGTAATTATACCGCAGGAAGTATGATTATTCAAACCTAAAATCGTGGACCAAAAAAATAATCCCCATTAGTTTTGTAGCCTTATTTACTCGAGTCCTTAAGCCTGAGCGATATTTTCTCATCTGGTGCTCTAGGATCATCTGGTTTGAGAGTCACTAGCTAAAGGCTCACTACCCGGATAAATAAGAAAGCCTAAGAAAAATAAAAGAAGAAAAAATATTAAATAAATGGCATGAAAGTCAGAGTCGACATCCGAAAAATCTTTACAGTTCACAAAATGTATATTTTTCTAAGAGTTTTATAAAAGATCAAAGAATCAATTCAATTTTAAATTCTTACATTTAATTTATAACAAGATTTTGCATTTCGACTTAGTTTAAGGAAGAATAATTTCTAGTTAACCTATGACCATGGATCACTTATATTTTTGTAAAAATATTTTAACACTTTTCTCTATTTCTAAATGTGTTTTCAAAATATTAACATTTGATTTCTTTTGTTATGGATTTTGTGGGTGTAATTTGCTTAAAATCCCAGGAGACAAAACTCCTCTTCTAGGAGAAACCCAGAGGTTTAATGGCTTGTTGCACATACTCAATGCAATGCGTCACCTGCGAAAATGGTGTAATAATTTTCTTAGTTTTTTTATTTTACTCAGAACGAGCAAAAGATAAGTGTGAGGGTGTGATTAGTCTCTAAAACTGCATATTTCATTCCATATCTTCACATTTATTTTATATTAAATTCTGCTAATAATATCTCTCTTGTATATTTCTAGGTCCATGGTGTGAATGAAGAAGAAGATCCTAAATCACTATTTAATGGGTGATTAAAGGCCTATAATATAGCCATTGACTTTGGAGAGCAGTTTCGCCAAAATTAGGGGCCCTAAACCAGAAACTAGAACATGCAACCGACAGGAGGACAAACGAGCGACGCGTAGTAGGCAGCGCTGCGCGCACCGCTCTGGTACAGCCGCGAAAATGCGACTTTTGCTGCGTTTCTGTGGCCATACGGGCAGGCTGCGCCCATACTTTGGGCCAGGGGTTATCCCCCTGGTCCCCATTCGCCTGGTATCTATAAATACCCCCTGGGGGTTCTGAAGATGGAGAGATACAGAGAGTAGCGCAGCTTTTCTTTCTATGTTATAGTTTAGGGTAGTTTAGTTTAGTTTTTATTCGTTTTCCTCTTTGTATTTTTCATTGCTTTTAGATCTTGTAATAGGGGAGAGAGTGATATATGAGTGTAAAGAAAGAGTGCTTGTAATAGAAGGTGACAAGTTATGAAAGGTTTTCTCTTTACCTCTCTTTGTTTTTTCTCTACCTCTTTTTAAATGTTTAGCTAATTTTCTTTCATGTCAACTAACTACTAACCACTAACTTGCTAACTTCTTACTTGATAATCCACATGAATCTAATAGCTTTTACTTGGCCGTGCTGTTGCAAGAGCCATTGATGGCTCATGATAATGGATCTACAACTCTAATATCCTAACTCTCTAACAAGCTAACATTACTTTACTCCATACTTACTCTTGTTTAGTTTTGATGGTTTAAGTGTATCTTGAACTTGTTTTGTTGAGTTTGGATGTGAAAGTTATCGTATGGGCCGTACTTTGAAATGCTCTTGAACCAAGGACTAGTGATGGCCAAGGATACATGTGAGGTAACTATCATTAAGAGGTTAGCATGATTCATTAGTAGTTAGTAGCCATGGTTTTCTATCTTTTTCACTTTATTTTAGATATACAAACAAAATCTCAAATATATTCTTTTCTATGTTTCCCACTTCTTTATTTTCACTGTACTTCTCTTTTCATTCTTTGTTTCCTTTTCTTTTCATTCTTTCAAACATTGAAGAACTATTAACATACACGTGAACATACCGTGTAAGCTTCTATCGCCTCCCGTCCTTATAGATTCGACTCGTTTTAGCCTCTATGCTATAACAGAAGTATCAAGGAAGCCAAAGCGCACACACTTTAAATATCAATTTCAAAACATACACTTTTCATGCGCGATTTCATCCCGATCATATATTCCAATGTGGAAGTATCCACGCTCAAAGACGGCAACACAAGTAACAACCTATGGGCCCCTTTCAATTAGCCTCTGGGCAGTCGAAATCCTCCGTTGTGAAAGTGTTACCCACTCGGAGTCCTTGCCCTGCTGATGGGAGTATCCCTCATCAGAATCCCTGACGCTTATATATTCCATTGTGGGAGTGCCCCTCACTTGAAAAAGGCAACACAAGCGCCAGCCTACGGGGACCCTCTCGATTAGCCTACGGACAGTTGGAACCCTTCATTGTGGAAGTGTCCCTCACTTGGAGTTAAAAGTTTGTAGGTACCGTTGATGAGATTACCCTCACTTAGAAATAACAACGCAAACCCGCCGACACTCCATTGCCAACCAAACATACTAGTGATTGAGATCAGCATTCCGAAGAGGCATGATCATATTAATTCAAAGAAGCTTATGGTAAAAACAAACCAGACAACATTTAAACATAACTATTTCCATTCTAAAAGTTATTTCCATTTCCAAAGATATTTTCATTCCGAATACTATTCCATTGAATTTATTTGATTATATCTGGCAAGTGTAATACAAAAAAATCCTCTTACATCTCTATGTTTACATTTTTCAAAAGACATACAACAGATCCAGATCCAGTCGACTGATGTAACAACTAGCAGCCAACTATACAATCTCCAATTAACTCCAGAAGATCTACAATGATCCGAAGAGATTCGTTGTACGCTCCTCTGACTCAAGTACCAAAATGAGCTTAAGGCATTAAGAGTCCCTCCGATCAACTTTGCTTCCCCAACTTTCCTACTGGAAGCTCTGGCAAGTGAGGAAGCAAGGGGAATAGTGGTCAAAATTGACCCACACTAGGATGATGACACATATCCAAACTATTAGGGAGTTTCCCCAAGATATCCATAACTCTCAATGTCCATCCCGAAGCCTCTGCCACATTCAGCCTTCCCGAAGTCGCCTACTTTCCCCAATACATCCACGACCCTAAGTCATCCCGAAACTTCTGCCATATTTAGCCTTCCCCGAGCTGCCCATTATCTCAAAGACATTCCTGACCTGAAGCCACATTCCACCATTCCGTAGTCTTTTCCACTCTGATTCCTTTATCACCTCGAAGTCCTCACCTCCTCAGAGTCTTCTCCACTCTGAGACCCTCTCTGTGTTGAAGGTTTCAGATCCGAACTTAAAGCTCCAATAATAGATCATTCTTGATTTCTGCCGATAGTTGTGCAGCCCCATCCTCTCCCACGTTCATAACGTGTAACTCTTCTATTAGCGTGGGTAGTTATGAACAGTGGTAGATATTCTTGCGTTCAATCCTAACAAACCAACACCAGTGATCATGACCGTTTATAATAAATCTAGCACGTGCAGATCGTAATAGTTACAACAATCCATCAATTCTTCCTCCACGCTAGCATCCATGTCAGGTATATACTATCCTTCTTCTCCATAGAGAAGGAGAGTCGTATCCCTAATCCTTAGAGAGCGCACACACCCCGCTACACTAGAAGTTTTCCTGTTCTAATCCATCATTACACACTGGAAGTTTACCTGTGTCAGTTCACCAAACCACACCTGCAGTTTTCTTATGTCGGTCCCCCCTTTCCTTTCTAACTACTAATTCTCACCCAAGAGTCAATAGTCGGCATCACACTGATGCTCCTGACCTGAAAGGTCTCTCTTTCCTGTGTGGTCTGACAAGTCGATCGGGAGCGCCCATTCGCTTGTGACGAAGATTCATCCACTGCGAACTGGTGAGATTTCTTTCACCACATTATCCCAAATCAAGAAATATTATATTATTCTCTAATTATGTTAGCACTTTTATCTTATTACTTCTTCTTCCCCTACATGTGTCGATACAACCCAATAACTTTCTTGTCTTCTCTTTTGCTTTGTTTTATTTACTTTTGCCACTCGTAGACTTGTACTTTGTTTGGACACATATATTGCATAAACATTATTACATTCCTACATATATTCTGTAATAGATCATTACAAACTCACTTGTCTTAATATCCTAATCCTTGCAGGATGAAAAAGAGAAGATAAACACGGATCCTATACAAACAAACCCAAAAATTCAAATCAAATAGGGATCGACTCAAATTCAGAGAATCTTTAGTCAATCTTATCTGAGGATTGGATTTACCAGATAAGATAATACTATAAAAATTCAAAAGAAAAATGAATTTTTGAAGGCCCTATTGGGTTTGCTGAGGATAAATGGATAGAGAGAAGATCAACGAATGAGATGAAGCAATTTAGATTCTGATTCAGACTGGATGCAGTTTAGCAATTTAATCATAACTTTCTTTACCGAATCTCAACTCTAATGATTCAAGATGATCCAGAAAGAAGATTTAAAGGGCTACAACTTCTTATGTTGATCACTGTTTCGAATTCTATCATCTGATAAGCAATATTCAGCAATCAACACGTCAATAAGTTGCAGATCAGAATTCTGGATAAATCAAGTTTGAAAATAAGGGGAAGATTGAAATTCAAAAATAGCCAACTCTTCCTATCTTCCTACGCTCTCTCTTATCACTATTTTCCTATAAATATCTGTATTCATTGTGAGAGAGAGAGAGGACACCAGAGGGCTGAAAAGATAGAAAAAAAGAGTTTTGAGCGTTGTAATGCGAGATTAGAGAGGTCAAGGGCTTTGTATTTGATACTTATTGAATAAAATTCAGAATTCTTCTTCACGATCTTGCGGCATTCAGTCTAAGTTTTTCTTTAATTTTCTCTTTATTTATTTTTTATGCTATTCTTTCTTGCATATTTAATTCCATAAAGTTATCTTGTTTCTTTTATTAGCCTCTTTTGTTTTTAGGATAAGGCGAAGGCAAGAAATAAGTTCATTGGTTCATCTTCCTCTTCCCTTCGTACCAATCTCTTAATTTCTTTTCTTACTTTGGTTATTCAAATCTTCGCAAAAAGGTTAGTATTTCTTTCTTCTTTTGCTTTCTTCATTTTTCTTTTACTTTATTCATATTTTTATTTCGCTTTTGCTTTCTTCTACAAGATCTTTATTTATTTATTTAAAAAAACAAAATTCCAATGTTCATCTAAGGGATTTCTCAACTAGAATAAGATAAAAGTGAGATTTTTAATAACTAAATTTTCAAGAACAAGTCTCTATGGATTCGATCCTATACTTTCTACTACACACTTTATTAAAAAGATTCTAGCAAGTTTAGATTTCATAAAATGTACGTGATTCAATAATGATGGAGTTTTTCATGAACTTCGAAACGCGAACATACTTCTCTTTTTGCAAAGAATTCTTCTTTTAAAGTTTTTCTTCAATACTGTTTGGTTGATTTTTTCTCACTCATGTTACTTGAAAGTTCCGAGCAAATTTGTAATTTACTATTATAATTGGATTTTTATCATGAAAATGAAAAACACCTAGAGGGGGGTGAATAGGTGTTAATGCTAATCTAGAAACTAAATGCGCAAGCTTAAAATAAATTTGCAATAAACTTAATACAACCAACAAGTGTAGCCGAATTCCTCGTGAAGGGCTCCGGACTAACTCCTCTTGATTCCCCTAGATAAGGGTTAAGGTGTTATGTGAAGCTCTTGTGGTTAAGTATAAGTGAGGCACACACAAGCAAGCCAAGCATATAAGGATGATAAGCAAAATGAAATAATGCAAGGCAACACAAGCAATATGAATGATATGAAATGATTGAAGATGCTTTGCATAAATAAAAGAGAGAGGGTTAGAGAAAATGGATCAAACGCAAACACAATGATATGTTCTGGGGTTCGAGCCCCTAGCTCTACGTCCCCGCCTTCACCACCGTGAAGGATTTCCAATCCACTAACTCCCACCGAGGGAACCTCCACCGAGGAGGATTTGTTACAACTCTAGGAGTACCAAGCTCCTCTCTCAAACACCACCTCACAACCGAGGGGTAGGCCCGTAGCCAAACAACCACAACACCTCTACCGAAGAGGGTTACAACCAATCTCCTACTCCATCTCACCAAGAGGGAGTAAACAACAATCTCCACCTCTACCAAAGAGGGAGCAAACACCAACCCAATACAACAACTTCAACCTCTACCAAGAGGGAGCAACACAAGAAATCAAGGGTTTACAACAAGTGGTATGTTTCAACCACAAACCTCTTTCCTTTTTCCACAAACAAAGATCCTAAATAGAATAGGATAGAAGATAAGCTCAAGTGGATATCAAGGTAGTTTTGGAAAGCAAATAACAAAGAAAAACTACTTGGAAAATCTCTTGTAGATGATAGAAATGAAAATCCAAAACAATATCCCAAAAACCTAGTTTTCTTTGATTTTCCAAAACCTTGAAAAATAATAAAGATGAGAACTTTTAAGCTCTAAAACACTTTGAAAAGTAATTTTTAAAACCATAAAGTGGGAAAAAATTTCTTGTCAAAAGTCTTGTCAAAATCTCCAAAGAGATGGGGTATAAATAGCCCCTCCAATAAACTAGCCGTTAGGCTAATGTAACGCCCCGATTCCGTAGATACGGGGACGTCACTGCGACGTATATACGTAGGTCAGGAAAGGCCCCCACGTATATACGCTAAGCAAAAGTACAACAAGAAATGATCAGAGTGCAACGCAAAACATGGTATACACACATATATGCCAACATAAAGTACAATACAAGTCATCACAGTATATGATAAACAATACATAGTCCATATGTCTTTTATCATACAAGTCCAAAAGAAAAAGGTACAGCGGAATACAAAAAGGCTCACGAGTAGGATGGAGATCCCGTGAGTCAAAGGAAGTCAGGCACAAGGAGCTGAAGCTAGAATGCCTGCTCGCAAGGAGAGCTCGAGCTACGGTGGACAACTCCACTCCGATCTAGCTACAGAACCTGAATGTGCAAATCCACGGGGTCAAGACATATAGTAATAGATGAACTGCATGCCAAATGGCTAAGATACATGAGTAAGGTTAAAACACGAGTATGGAATATAAAAACGGTATGATGTAATAATCATGAAACGGGAAATCCAAGGTAATGCTAACTACGAGCAAAAGTGATTGTATATGCTTAGGTTACGGTCCTATGAGACTAGTACGTCGAAGGAATAATCCAAACAAGGAAACCCTCATAAATATACCCTTGTCTCATACTACCGCAATCCCGAGCATATAGAATCAGAATTGCAAATCATGCGATAACCATAACGTGAATACCAAACAAGAAAGACATAAGTCAACAATCCGGAATCATCACTGGAATCCTGACAGGGAATCATAACAAGAAATATATAATAGGCATGACAGGAGGACATAACATGTATCGTAACAGTAATCAGGGCGAGCAATCTGGTTGCATGGTTTCGGATTACGACTCCATGAGACTAGTACATCGAAGGAATAATCCAAACAAGGAAACCCTCATAAATATACCCTTGTCTCATATTATCGTAATCCAAGCGCATACTATGAAGTAACATGAACACTTATTATTATTATTACTCGCCTAACTCATATATCTAGGCATGTGTCTCGGTATCGATCCCAACTCACATACATCCATATATAAGCTATTCGAGGTTTGTTACCGGAAGTAGATGGAAAACTGATATCTCTTCTTATAGAGGTACGTGGAAGCAATCATGTAACATATTCCCAAGCTATAAGCGAGATGTTTATCTCTACTTATAGAGGTACGTAATCAGGTAACATATTCCCAAGCTATAAGCAAGATGTCTATCTCCACTTATAGAGGTACGTAATCAGGTAACATATTCCCAAGCTATAAGCAAGATATCATTCCGGCATCCATCACTTCCTCCCATACCCATACATGTTGTAGTTTATTAAAGATTATCAGTTTACGGGAATAACAGGAATACGTCATGATCAGGAATCAGGAGTACATAAGTATATATAGTCAGGTCACTGCATATAAAGCAGGAATACAGGTCACTGCATATAAAGCAGGAATACAGGTCACTGATCATGATACAGTATAACAGGTCAAGGTTCCCGTAAAGATGACAATCACAAGTCAAGTACATCATGCTTGGTTTAGGTGATAGCATGACAAGGTGGTGATGTATAGCAAGCAATAAAACATGACAATAAATGTATAAAGGGCCGGGTCAATCATGACATAACAATAGGGTCTCACAAGGGGGGTAGCATGCCAGTGGGTCAAGTAGTCACATACTTTGTGTTGTGTGACATACATGTGTTAAAAGTAGATAACTAACAAAGGTGGGTTAAGGCAAGGCAAGTGGGGACACAATCCATAACTTAGGGTTCAACGACCTCGAAGGGTCTGCCACGCATGTTATAAAATAGGGAAGTAATAATACCACGGCAATGTACAAGTATAGAAATAAGACAAGTAATAGCATGGGCATACATAAACATGACAAGATGAGTGACTAGAGTGATATACTACCAGAAATAGGTTATTAGGTATAAGGTTCAATCACATGACCCAAACATAAGATTCATCGTGAAACATATTATACAATACAAGCATGAAGCATGAGACAAGACTAAAACGGCACATATGCATCAATCAACAAGTCCTAACATGGGGATACATGATAACAATTTATGGAGTGTAGGTGGTGTAACCAACGGAGTTTTTATGATAACTTTCATCCTACGTATAGGAATAGAACGAGGAAAGATTTATTAGAAACTAGACTCCACTACCTTTCCAATGACCTATTACATGATAGGTTTTGATTAACCAAACTGCTCCAGAAATTCAAAAACCTATCAGCTGTGCTGAATTCTGCAGCCTGACAGTTTTGACCAACCTTCAATGTTTCAGTCATAGCTTAAGTTACAAGTATCTGATGATGACATGGTATGAACCGTTGGAAAGTAGACTTGATTAGCTTTCTAACGGTATATTACATGACCTATTCCTTATTGAATATCCTTACGAAAGAAACCCCGAGATTCTGGTTTCAGTGCATGTTAGTCGACTGCAGTAGGTGGTTAGTCGACTAATAGGGAGGACTAGTCGACTAGGGGTATTCAGGAGTCGACTAATGGTGATTTCCAGAGAGTTGATCAGTCGACTAATAGTGAGGACAAGTCGACTAATACTGTGTTTTCCAGAAAAACTAAGTTTTAGCTAAGAGTTCTAGTCGACTAGGTAATTGGTCAAGTCGACTAATCGAGGGGAAAAACAGTGCACAGGACAGAAATTCTAGAAGTGTGTTTGATGTCTATATTCATGGTTTTAGGTCACCTAAGTGTGCAATAGGGGTAGATGCAAGTACTCTAGGGCTAATACAAGTCTTGGTGAGTGGAACACTCACTTGGAAAGGTTGTATGGGAGTTTTAGATGGCCTAAAAATAGGATTTTTATGTCATAATTATACAAGGATCTCTACCCTAAGCATATGGAGTGTAAATTAGGTCTTGGTGAGTAAATATACTCACTTGGATGGGTCCAATTAGGGGCTTGATCCAAGAAGAAGATGATGGCCTCAATCCTTGAGTGGTTGTTGAAGCATGAGATGGAGATGTTGAACTTGGAGTTGCCTTGGAGGTGTTGGTGGTTGGAGATGAATCCCTTGTTGAAGCTCTTGAAGAAAACCTTGAAGTTGGAGGAGGAGATGGAAGAGATTTGGGGAGATTTGGGAGCTAGGGTTTGCTTGGAGGAGATGGGGATTTCTCTCTTGATCAAGTGAAAGAGAAAGGGGGAGCTTGCAAAAGAAAAGGAATATATAGGTTTGGATTTTTGTAAAGGGGTGGTGATTTGAATAGATGTGAAGGGCTTTCTTGCAAAAAGGGAGGTGAGGTGTCCCTCACTAGGACACTTGGCCGGCTAAGGGAAGGAGAGAGAGTTAGTGGGGTTAGGTGAGAATGGTGAGTGGGAAATGAGGTGGCAAGTGAAGTGGAAAAAGGAATTTTGCAAATTTTGGAAAAATGCTCGAAATTCGAGTATCTCTGAATGATCTGAAAATTTAGCCAAAATCAAGAATAATATAAAAAGACCAATAGTGAAATCCGTTCGAAGAAATACTGTATAGATTTAAAGTTAAAAATCCTGGAATCTGAGATTTACCGACTCCGAAAGAATTTCCACAAAATCATAAAATCCTCAGAAAAAGAATATAGATAGAAAATATGATCCCGAGAAATAAAGTCTAAAGAATCATCATGAAATTCCAAACAGTTTGGAAACTAAAAATACTGGAATCAGTCTCCTACCGACTCCAGCGGAAAATCCATAAATTCGTAAAATCTTCAGAAAAAGTATATAAGTAAGAAATAAGATTCTAAGCAATAAAGTCTAAAGGACTATCATGAAATTCTAAACAGTTCGAGAATTAAAAATCCGGGAATCGGTCAGCGACACTGGCCGACACCGGTCTTGAAGAAATCCAATTTGATCCGAGAAAAATCCAGAAAATCACAGAAAATCTAATATATTGAAAAATGATATTTGGAACTGAAATCGGTCAAATCAGAATACCAGAAAGACCAAATTGAATAATATATTAGGATCGGGTCTTCGGTTCAGATCAGGCCTGACTCCGAATCCGGGGATCCAGATCCAAAACAAATAATCGTACAAATAATTCATAATACAAAATAAATACAGGAAGTAAATCAAAAAATACGATCGGAAAATCTGAATACGCAACTAAGTACGTATTCCGGGAACGGGGTATTACAATCTACCCACCTTACAAAAAATTGCGTCCTCGCAATTTCGTTAAGGGGTAAATTGAATACAAGGAGGACGAAGGCACGATTAAAGGCATCATAAAACCAAAACAGGGAGGGAGATAAATACAAGAGGGACCAGAATGAACAATGATAAAATGACAAGGGAATGTATGCAGAATGATAACCAACTCAATTACAAGAAAAAAGGGGGGTAGTGGTTACCATGGAATCCTAAGGCTCCTGCTCCGGATACTGATCTTCCCACTCTGCTGCTACGCCTGAAGTCTCTGCTGCCATGATGTGAACTTGGCCTCTGCCCTGATCTGTTCTGGCCCTCATCCCTCTCTGCTGATGGTCACACCGTTGGGGGGGAATGGGGCTCTCCGGTCAACGGGCTCTGGGTACCACCTCAGTGGCTGCGCTAGAAGTGCTGGGGCTGGACGTGCTGGAGCTGGAAGAGCTGGTCTGACTGGGGCCACATGCATAAACTTCCTGTGTGGGCAATCCCTCAGCTTATGACTCCCTGACCCACATGCCATACATAATCTCAGGGCTACTCGACAATCCCTCTTGTAATGCCCGGGCCTGTGGCAATAATTACACACAATCTGAGAAAGAGGTGTCTGGAATGGCCTCTTCATCGTCGGGCCCTGAACTGTCTTATCTGCATCCTCCTCACCCATCAACTCAAGAGGTCTCTTCTGGGCCTGGCTCCTCATCTGATTCTCCTTCTTCTTCTCCAGTACACGCTCAACCTCTCGAGCTATGGAGAGAACCTCCGAATATGTCTTCAGCTGCTGGGACACCAGGAACACCTGTAGGTCCATCTGCAGGCCCTGCTGAAATCTGCTTGCCCGCTTCTCTTCATCCGTCACCATGTACGGGGCAAAGCGGCTCAATCTCAGAAACTCCGCGGCATACTCATCCACGGATCTACTCCCCTGCCGAAGTCTGATGAATTGTTCTTCCATGTCCTTCTGAGCTGTGACAGGGAAGAATCTGCTGTAGAAACTCTTGGAGAAGGTGTCCCAAGTGACAGGCTTCTCCAGTCTGGCCTCCTCTGCCAGCCACCAAGTCCTGGCTATGTCCTTTAGCTGAATCTTGGCAACTTCCACTTGGTCCTCCGGTGGAACCCTGGCTGCATTCAATAAATCTGAAGTGTCTGTCAGCCACTGCCCAGCATCCAAGGGTCTCTCTCCACCCGTGAATGTAGCTGGCTGCAGTCTCCTGAAGTCTGATATGTTCCCCGGCCTCTGTTCCTTAGGTGCTGCTATCTCTTGCCGGAGAAGCTCGGTCTGCTGCCGTTGGTTATCCATCTGCTGTTGCTGGTTTTCCACCATGGTCTGGATAACCCTCAATACATCCACATTCTCTCCCGCTGCTCCATCCGATGCTGATCCCGAGTTGCTGCGGCCCGATCTCCTCTCCATCGACACTAGGTATGGACAGACTGGAAGGGGCTGGAACATGGAATGGAAGGATTTCAGGATATGAAGGATGGAATCAAGGAGAACTAGATAAATCAAAAGGACTAGACAACTTTGTACATTGATGTTGGCATCCGCAAATTACTAGAATTTGCTTCTTGCTTGTACTATGGAGGTAAGAGCCTAAGCTCTGATACCAACCTGTAACGCCCCGATTCCGTAGATACGGGGACGTCACTGCGACGTATATACGTAGGTCAGGAAAGGCCCCCACGTATATACGCTAAGCAAAAGTACAACAAGAAATGATCAGAGTGCAACGCAAAACATGGTATACACACATATATGCCAACATAAAGTACAATACAAGTCATCACAGTATATGATAAACAATACATAGTCCATATGTCTTTTATCATACAAGTCCAAAAGAAAAAGGTACAGCGGAAATACAAAAAGGCTCACGAGTAGGATGGAGATCCCGTGAGTCAAAGGAAGTCAGGCACAAGGAGCTGAAGCTAGAATGCCTGCTCGCAAGGAGAGCTCGAGCTACGGTGGACAACTCCACTCCGATCTAGCTACAGAACCTGAATGTGCAAATCCACGGGGTCAAGACATATAGTAATAGATGAACTGCATGCCAAATGGCTAAGATACATGAGTAAGGTTAAAACACGAGTATGGAATATAAAAACGGTATGATGTAATAATCATGAAACGGGAAATCCAAGGTAATGCTAACTACGAGCAAAAGTGATTGTATATGCTTAGGTTACGGTCCTATGAGACTAGTACGTCGAAGGAATAATCCAAACAAGGAAACCCTCATAAATATACCCTTGTCTCATACTACCGCAATCCCGAGCATATAGAATCAGAATTGCAAATCATGCGATAACCATAACGTGAATACCAAACAAGAAAGACATAAGTCAACAATCCGGAATCATCACTGGAATCCTGACAGGGAATCATAACAAGAAATATATAATAGGCATGACAGGAGGACATAACATGTATCGTAACAGTAATCAGGGCGAGCAATCTGGTTGCATGGTTTCGGATTACGACTCCATGAGACTAGTACATCGAAGGAATAATCCAAACAAGGAAACCCTCATAAATATACCCTTGTCTCATATTATCGTAATCCAAGCGCATACTATGAAGTAACATGAACACTTATTATTATTATTACTCGCCTAACTCATATATCTAGGCATGTGTCTCGGTATCGATCCCAACTCACATACATCCATATATAAGCTATTCGAGGTTTGTTACCGGAAGTAGATGGAAAACTGATATCTCTTCTTATAGAGGTACGTGGAAGCAATCATGTAACATATTCCCAAGCTATAAGCGAGATGTTTATCTCCACTTATAGAGGTACGTAATCAGGTAACATATTCCCAAGCTATAAGCAAGATGTCTATCTCCACTTATAGAGGTACGTAATCAGGTAACATATTCCCAAGCTATAAGCAAGATATCATTCCGGCATCCATCACTTCCTCCCATACCCATACATGTTGTAGTTTATTAAAGATTATCAGTTTACGGGAATAACAGGAATACGTCATGATCAGGAATCAGGAGTACATAAGTATATATAGTCAGGTCACTGCATATAAAGCAGGAATACAGGTCACTGCATATAAAGCAGGAATACAGGTCACTGATCATGATACAGTATAACAGGTCAAGGTTCCCGTAAAGATGACAATCACAAGTCAAGTACATCATGCTTGGTTTAGGTGATAGCATGACAAGGTGGTGATGTATAGCAAGCAATAAAACATGACAATAAATGTATAAAGGGCCGGGTCAATCATGACATAACAATAGGGTCTCACAAGGGGGTAGCATGCCAGTGGGTCAAGTAGTCACATACTTTGTGTTGTGTGACATACATGTGTTAAAAGTAGATAACTAACAAAGGTGGGTTAAGGCAAGGCAAGTGGGGACACAATCCATAACTTAGGGTTCAACGACCTCGAAGGGTCTGCCACGCATGTTATAAAATAGGGAAGTAATAATACCACGGCAATGTACAAGTATAGAAATAAGACAAGTAATAGCATGGGCATACATAAACATGACAAGATGAGTGACTAGAGTGATATACTACCAGAAATAGGTTATTAGGTATAAGGTTCAATCACATGACCCAAACATAAGATTCATCGTGAAACATATTATACAATACAAGCATGAAGCATGAGACAAGACTAAAACGGCACATATGCATCAATCAACAAGTCCTAACATGGGGATACATGATAACAATTTATGGAGTGTAGGTGGTGTAACCAACGGAGTTTTTATGATAACTTTCATCCTACGTATAGGAATAGAACGAGGAAAGATTTATTAGAAACTAGACTCCACTACCTTTCCAATGACCTATTACATGATAGGTTTTGATTAACCAAACTGCTCCAGAAATTCAAAAACCTATCAGCTGTGCTGAATTCTGCAGCCTGACAGTTTTGACCAACCTTCAATGTTTCAGTCATAGCTTAAGTTACAAGTATCTGATGATGACATGGTATGAACCGTTGGAAAGTAGACTTGATTAGCTTTCTAACGGTATATTACATGACCTATTCCTTATTGAATATCCTTACGAAAGAAACCCCGAGATTCTGGTTTCAGTGCATGTTAGTCGACTGCAGTAGGTGGTTTAGTCGACTAATAGGGAGGACTAGTCGACTAGGGGTATTCAGGAGTCGACTAATGGTGATTTCCAGAGAGTTGATCAGTCGACTAATAGTGAGGACAAGTCGACTAATACTGTGTTTTCCAGAAAAACTAAGTTTTAGCTAAGAGTTCTAGTCGACTAGGTAATTGGTCAAGTCGACTAATCGAGGGGAAAAACAGTGCACAGGACAGAAATTCTAGAAGTGTGTTTGATGTCTATATTCATGGTTTTAGGTCACCTAAGTGTGCAATAGGGGTAGATGCAAGTACTCTAGGGCTAATACAAGTCTTGGTGAGTGGAACACTCACTTGGAAAGGTTGTATGGGAGTTTTAGATGGCCTAAAAATAGGATTTTTATGTCATAATTATACAAGGATCTCTACCCTAAGCATATGGAGTGTAAATTAGGTCTTGGTGAGTAAATATACTCACTTGGATGGGTCCAATTAGGGGCTTGATCCAAGAAGAAGATGATGGCCTCAATCCTTGAGTGGTTGTTGAAGCATGAGATGGAGATGTTGAACTTGGAGTTGCCTTGGAGGTGTTGGTGGTTGGAGATGAATCCCTTGTTGAAGCTCTTGAAGAAAACCTTGAAGTTGGAGGAGGAGATGGAAGAGATTTGGGGAGATTTGGGAGCTAGGGTTTGCTTGGAGGAGATGGGGATTTCTCTCTTGATCAAGTGAAAGAGAAAGGGGGAGCTTGCAAAAGAAAAGGAATATATAGGTTTGGATTTTTGTAAAGGGGTGGTGATTTGAATAGATGTGAAGGGCTTTCTTGCAAAAAGGGAGGTGAGGTGTCCCTCACTAGGACACTTGGCCGGCTAAGGGAAGGAGAGAGAGTTAGTGGGGTTAGGTGAGAATGGTGAGTGGGAAATGAGGTGGCAAGTGAAGTGGAAAAAGGAATTTTGCAAATTTTGGAAAAATGCTCGAAATTCGAGTATCTCTGAATGATCTGAAAATTTAGCCAAAAATCAAGAATAATATAAAAAGACCAATAGTGAAATCCGTTCGAAGAAATACTGTATAGATTTAAAGTTAAAAATCCTGGAATCTGAGATTTACCGACTCCGAAAGAATTTCCACAAAATCATAAAATCCTCAGAAAAGAATATAGATAGAAAATATGATCCCGAGAAATAAAGTCTAAAGAATCATCATGAAATTCCAAACAGTTTGGAAACTAAAAATACTGGAATCAGTCTCCTACCGACTCCAGCGGAAAATCCATAAATTCGTAAAATCTTCAGAAAAAGTATATAAGTAAGAAATAAGATTCTAAGCAATAAAGTCTAAAGGACTATCATGAAATTCTAAACAGTTCGAGAATTAAAAATCCGGGAATCGGTCAGCGACACTGGCCGACACCGGTCTTGAAGAAATCCAATTTGATCCGAGAAAAATCCAGAAAATCACAGAAAATCTAATATATTGAAAAATGATATTTGGAACTGAAATCGGTCAAATCAGAATACCAGAAAGACCAAATTGAATAATATATTAGGATCGGGTCTTCGGTTCAGATCAGGCCTGACTCCGAATCCGGGGATCCAGATCCAAAACAAATAATCGTACAAATAATTCATAATACAAAATAAATACAGGAAGTAAATCAAAAAATACGATCGGAAAATCTGAATACGCAACTAAGTACGTATTCCGGGAACGGGGTATTACAGCTAATCTGTCAGCCTGACAGGCTGGCGGTCGACCGGCCGGTCGACCGCCAACGGTCGGATTTTCGACCATTGGAGCAGCCCGGTTGACCGCCCAGATCCAAAAAGCAAGGCTCTCTGGTCCGGTCGACCGTTCGATCGACCGCCCAGATATAGAGAGCAAAGCTCTCTGGTCCGGTCGACCGACCGTTCGACCGGCCCACTGTGCAAGCAAACGTGCACAGGTTTGTGCACGTCAGTCGACCATACGATCGACCGGCCCTAGGTGGGTCGACCGTGCGGTCGACCGACCAGGCCTGTCAGCAACAGTCTGGGTCAGAAACTGGGTCAGAAAAACATGTTAAAGTATATTTTAAAAATTCTTTTATTCCATAAAACTTGTATTAACATTTTATATTGAAATACAAACTTATGATAAAAGTTTCAAGACAAATATCAAACATTTGAACTCTTTTTGTGTCTTGCAAATTTTATCAAAAATCAAATCTTATATTTTATCAAACTTGGATTTTTCAACACATGAATAGAAAAGTCAAAAAAAGTTTGTTTAAAAGTTAAGCATGCATGTATAGAATGAATCTACGATACATAAACTAATTAAACTTGTTTTGATCAACTATTCATGAAAACCAAAATCTAAACATAAAATTTGTGTGTTATGCACTTGAGCATATCAACTATTCTAAGCTTTACAAATGGATCTAAACAAACTAAACTAAACTAAGGATACCTAAGTCTTCTTGACGACCTTCCATCTTCAAGTCGACTCGATCCAAACCGTGATCCAACGAGCTCTATGGATGATCTTGATGCTCGAGCTCTGGAATCACTATGAAAAGCTCCAAAAACTTCTTTGTTGAAGCTAATCACAACTAATATCTTGATTAATGATCTGAGACTAAAAATACAAGAATATTAGTAAACATAACTACATGAGTTAATCATCATCAAAACTAGAGTGGAAGGCCTCTGGGCCAACAATCTCCCCTTTTTGATGATGACAAAACTCATGGATTTATATATGCATGGATTAAAGTTAAGCTTCAAGGAAGCTCCCCCTTAACTCATGCATAAAAACAAATAAGCAAATAGATATGCAATGAAGGCACATAACAAACATGAAACACATATATAAATCCTTTTTCTAAAACATAAACAAACATGCATATAAAAACATACATAAACTCAATTATTCACCCCCTTTTTGTCAATCATCAACAAAAGGGGTAAAAACATAAAAACAAATATTTCTTCCCCTTTTTGTCAAAAACAAAAAAAAGACCAATAAGGGTAAATATTAAAAAAAATCTTCTCCCCCTTTTTGTATGAAACAAAGAAACAAGAAGGGGGTGAATAACAAATCATAAGATGTTCTCCCCTTTTTGTCTAAAATAAAAAACAATATCAATAAGGGGTTACAACCAATTAAGATACCAATTGAAAAAGATATGTCAAAGTAGCATCTTGATATCAATTGAAAGTGAACATAAAACAATCAATAAATGGTATATGTGATATACATTTATGAAGAAAGACGGTAAAGTAACTTTCCTACATATATACATTATATGAAAGAGGGATGACAAGCCCTAATTCACATAACGTAAAATATGCAATGCATAAGAGGAGATGTGAAGCTCCCCCTACACACGTGTACCACATAAAGAAGAGTAATCAAGCTCCTCAATACAAGATACACTCATCATGAATCTATATGTAGAAGAGATGTCAAGCTCTCCTTACATATAGGCAATATAAATTAAAACTTATGAATATTTTCTTTAAACAAAATTTTGAGATACCCATTTAAAGCATTCAAATAAACATCTTAATATCAAAAGAGAGTAATTTTCTTTTTAAGCATATGATATCAATTTGAAATTTATATTTTCTATCATAAAGCAAGGGAGTGGAAATACAAATACCAATTGAAATATGAAAATCGAATTTTCTCCCCTTTATGAAATACCAATAAAACATGCATAAGCTTGAGTTAAGATACTAATTGAAAAGTGAATCAATTGAAACAAGGTTGAAGCTCAAGCTTTAGCATAAACTAAATTTTATGCTCAAGATATAGGAATATAATAAGCACAAATAAAACATATATGTATGAAAAGTTTGATACCAATTGAAATTGATACCATTGGAATTGAAGGCATACATACATAAACACATATGAGTATATAAGAAGATCAAAATTATACCAATTGACAGAATTCAATGATACTAATTGAAACAACAATCATAGCAAGTGTATACCTCATATCACAACGAAGAATGAACTAGTTAAAATGAAAAATTTTGTTAACTAGTACGAAATCCTTCAAGTAAGGAATAAAACAAGATTATTTTTCATGAAACATGAAATTCACATGATAATCAACACTCTAAATCAATGAAGCATAAATATGACTCATGAAAATAAAGCATGAGCAAACAATAAATGTGAGTGTATAAATACAATGTGAGGATCCTAATCATGAAAGTATTCAATTAAGCTCAATATTCCTTGAAACAAAAAATGATTAAAACTATTTAATCTTCAAGGCATATGTATGTTATGTACAAACTAAAGTATACATACATATCCAAACACAACGAGTCCACTAAAAATATATGCATGAAGGCACGTGGCTCAAAAAGGGATGTATATATATAATTAATAGTTTAGACAAGATGGACATATACATGAAGTTAAATATAAACACATGAAAAAATGAAAAACTAAATTTTCATTAAAAACAAATTTCATTTCTAGGTATATGTATGATTTGTCAACACAATAAGTATACATACATATCCCTAAACACAATTGAGTCCATAATATAGATTTGCATGAAAAGCAAATGACTCAAGGGGTATACATGCATATCTTAAAGTTTGGCAAAATAAACATATACATGAAATGAAACACACATCATAAAACAAATCTAAAATAGGAATAACAGTTTAAAATGCATGAATCATCAAAATTAGACTATACTAACACATCTAATGGGAACAAATAAGCAATCAAGCACAAACATATATAGATTTATTGTGGCCCACTATATGCACAAGTATAAATCTTAGTCTTAATGAAAACTAACATTTAAACATATATTCAAATCATGAAGCATAAAACAAGACAAAAATCAACATGATAAGCATAAACATGATTATTATGTAAATTCACATGTTATTAGAGTTATGATAAACATGATAGCTAAACAAATGCGAGAACACAAAATAATAGTCCATATAAAATATGGGTGTCTCAAAATGCTATACATGTATGTCAATGATCTAATAAACATGGCATTATCATAATAATCTACAAACATCAAAACATGCTATAAATACTGAATATGAAAAGCATATAAACATAAATAAGGAGTAAGGGATCGTTACCAAAACCTATGAAGGCAACTTTCCAAGGCTCCAAAACATGGTGGTCCTCTCCACCACAACTTCCCTTGAAAGTGATGCATCCAAATAACTTCCTTTAAGCTCGGAACGCATCCACTCCAAGGTACGGAAACTCTCACGTCATGTGAGAGCCCACACCTATATCATAAACAATAGGAGTGGTCTTTGGTACCCATTTCTTATTGGGTCCATGGGGGTTAGTACCTTCTCTAATCCAAACAAATTTATTTGTTAAATTATCATTATGTATTCTATCATAGAAAAATTTAGCAAGGTGACCCTTATGTTCACAATGTGTACAAGTGTACACATGAGCATATAAGTGATGATAGTGTCCATGAGGAGCATGTGTATGCCGTGATGGGTGTGCATCCATAGATGGAACTTATTTCTTTCGAACCAAGGATTCCAAGCGTGTATGGTTCATGGCACATTGGCTCATAGTGGAGCCCAAACAATTCATTTTCTTCTTAATTAAGTTTATATCATTTTCAATCGAAGAAGAAGTGGAGCATGCAATAGGTGAAGTGTGTGATACTACCCTAGCATGGCAAACATGTGCATCAATCTTATTGTAAAAAATAATATTTTTCTTTAAACAGACATCTAAATTATTTGAAATAGAAATTATTTTATTTTTTAAAGCAACATTCTCTTTTAAAATAAATCAATTTTTGAAGACAATTTTCATTTTTCTTCAAAAGAGTTTCACATCATTTTTAGATTTTAAAAACTCATTTTCTTTTAAAGCAAGATCTAGTTGAGATCTCAATGAATCCCTTTCATTATAGACCTCAACCTTCTCTTGCAAAATATAATCAATTTTAGAAGACAATTTTTCATTTTCTTTATTTAAAGTAATGATCTTCTTTTTCAAAACTTTATATTTTTCTATTAGTTTTTCACAAATAATAGAGAGTTCTTCATTCAAAGCATGGGCATCAATATGATCATCACATGAAGAATTAGAATCAAAACTATCTAGTTGAGTTTCCGATTGTACCTCAAGGGAGTCATTCCTTGGACCATGAAGCATTGTGAATCGGATTCTCCACTAGTCTCCTCCTCTTGTTGGATCAGTAATTGAAGCTTGGAGGTGGTGGTTGTAGTTGTCAACATATTCCACGCTGCAAATGCGGAATCAAAATTAGAAGCAAGCATAAGATATTCTTTATTTAATGTGCTTCTAATAGCCTCTAGGGCTTGTACATTGACCCCTATATGCTTGCGGTCACCAAGATAACATCTCTTGGTAGCGGCAAGAAAAACATGCAATCCTAGGGTCTTTAGATACATGGACATCCTATATTTCCATGTGTCAATGTTGGAGACATCGAACATGGGAGGTGAAAAACAATCCATGGGTGTAAACTAAATGTGTGCAAACAAGCAAATGCAAATGTAGATTAGCAAACAAGGTTCTCACTCGTAGGATGTTAAGCCTAAAGTATCAGGAGCGTTGGCTCTGATACCAATTGAAAAACACCTAGAGGGGGGGTGAATAGGTGTTAATGCTAATCTAGAAACTAAATGCGAAAGCTTAAAACAAATTTGCAACAAGCTTAATACAACCAACAAGTGTAGCCGAATTCCCCGTGAAGGGCTCTGGACTAACTCCTCTTGATTCCCCTAGATAATGATTGAGGTGCTATGTGAAGCTCTTGTGGTTAAGTATAAGTGAGGCACACACAAGCAAGCCAAGCATATAAGGATGATAAGTAAAATGAAATAATGCAAGGCAACACAAGCAATATGAATGATATGAATGATTGAAGATGCTTTGCACAAATAAAAGAGAGAGGGTTAGAGAAAATGGATCAAACGCAAACACAATGATATGTTTCGAGGTTCGAGCCCCTAGCTCTACGTCCCCGCCTTCACAACCGTGAAGGATTTCTAATCGACTAACTCCCACCGAGGGAACCTCCACCGAGGAGAATTTGTTACAACTCTAAGAGTACCAAACTCCTCTCTCAAACATCACCTCACAACCGAGGGGTAGGCCCGTAGCCAAACAACCACAACACCTCTACCGAAGAGGGTTACAACCAATCTCCTACTCCACCTCACCAAGAGGGAGTAAACAACAATCTCCACCTCTATCAAAGAGGGAGCAAACACCAACCCAATACAACAACTTCAACCTCTACCAAAGAGGGAGCAACACAAGAAATCAAGGGTTTACAACAAGTGGTATGTTTCAACCACAAACCTCTTTCCTTTTTCCACAAACAAAGATCCTAAATAGAATAGGATAGAAGATAAGATCAAGTGGATATCAAAGTGATTTTGGAAAGCAAATAACAAAAAAAAAATACTTGAGAAATCTCTTGTAGATGAAAGAAATAAAAATCCAAAACAATATCCCAAAAACCTAGTTTTCTTTGATTTTCCAAAACCCTTGAAAAACAATAAAGATGAGAACTTTTAAGCTCTAAAACACTATGAAAACTAATTTTTAAAACTAGAAAGTGGGAAAAATTTTCTTGTCAAAAGTCTTGTCAAAATCTCCAAAGAGATGGGGTATAATAGCCCCTCCAATCAACTAGCCGTTAGGCTGATCTGTCAGCCTGACAGGCTGGCGGTCGATCGGCCGGTCGACCGCCAACGGTCAGATTTCTGACCGTTGGAGCAGCCCGGTCGACCGCCCAGATCCAGAGAGCAAGGCTCTCTGGTCCGGTCGACCGTTCGGTCGACCGCCCAGATACAGAGAGCAAAGCTCTCTAGTCTGGTCGACCGACCGTCGACCGGCCCACTGTGCCAGCAAACGTGCACAGGTCTGTGCACGTCGGTCGACCGGCCCTTGGTGCGGTCGACCGACTAGGCCTGTCAGCAAACAATCTGGGTCAGAAACTGGGTCAGAAAAACATATTAAAGTATTTTTTAAAATTCTTTTTCCATAAAACTTGTTTTAAAACATTTTATATTGAAATACAACTTATGATAAAAGTTTCAAGACAAATATCAAACATTTGAACTCTTTTTGTGTCTTGCAAATTTTATCAAAACCAAATCTTGTATTTTATCAAACTTGGATTTTTCAACACATGAATAGAAAATCAAAATAAGTTTGTTTAAAAGTTAAGCATGCATGTATAGAATGAATCTACTATACATAAACTAATTAAACTTATTTTGATAAACTATTCATGAAAACTAAAATCCAAACATAAAACGTGTGTGTTGTGCACTTGAGCATATCAACTATTCTAAGCTTTACAAATGGATCTAAACACACTAAACTAAACTAAGGATACCTAAGTCTTCTTGACGACCTTCCATCTTCAAGTCGACTCGATCCAAACGTGATCCAACGAGCTCTATGGATGATCTTGATGCTCGGGCTCTGGAATCACTATGAAAAGCTCCAAAAACTCTTTTGTTGAAGCTAATTACCAACTAATATCTTGATTAATGATCTGAGACTAAAAACACAAGAATATTAGTAAACATAATTACATGAATTAATCATCATCAAAACTAGAGTGGAAGGCCTCTGGGCCAACAGAAAACTTACAAGATTTGGACAAAATAAAATATTATCATTTAATATTAAGGGAACCTTATATCGTGGGAGACTAATATCCAAATACGATATTATTCGGGACTAATATCTAAATAAACAATTAGAGACCTAAATCCTAAAAGCCCTTTAAACTTTAGAATCATTCTAATTTTGATTTTTATTAGTACATTTAAGAAACAATAAATGGTATTAAATTATGGTATGACAATTTCAGCTACACCCCTATATGCAATGATCTTTTTCGTTTTTTCCTACAATACAAGAATCAGATTGAGCACTCGCCTTACCATAAGTAAACCCCCATTGCAATGAGAAAAAACACTCTATTATGTGATTAGAATAATTCAATATTTGAAGTTGAGCAAGATGAATAATATAAATGAAAATTTTAGTTTTTATCTAGATAATCAACTCAAATTTTTGAGTCAGAATAAGATTTCGCCCACAATTTATACTGTTACTAGTTTGTCTTTTATTGGGTCTAATTCACAATAATAAATTGATATTATAAAATAATTTGTAGCTCCTCTGGCGTGTCTCATTGATACGGAAATGAGAGTGAAAAATGTGAGGTTCCAGGTTTAAGACCAAACTAACTTTTGTTCAAAAAGAAAAAAAAAAAAAAACACTTTGTGGCCCGAAAAGGGAATTAAAATCTCATGTATGGCACAACGGCCCGGCAGAATCTCAAATTTATACTCACATGTGATGAAATCTCAAAGCCTAATGTCATATCTATCTTTTAATTAGTAATTTCTTGGTCTATTTTGACTTGCACCTTTTATTTATAACAAAACATAACATTAACAACTGTTCATGTTTTGAACGTTACGCATTTCTCTCTTTGGTTCAGGGAATGTTTGGTTAGGGTGGTGAGTTTTCCGATATTTAGATTCTTGTTGAAGTATGGTTTGAAAATTGTTATATCTTTTCTGATATTTGGATAGTAAAGTGAAAGTAAAAGTAGAAAAGTTGACCGCAAAATAATAATAAAATAAAAAATTAATTATGAAAATAAAAAATTAAATTGTAACTAGAATGTCAGTGAGATTTACATGACCACAGAATTAATTATTTTGAGATACAATTTATTACAAATGGATTTACATGACCACAAAATTAACTGTAGCATCCTGAAAGATTGGAAGTAATTGTGTAAAAAGGAAAAGAGAAAAGAAAAAGGAGTTTTTCTCATTTTTTTTTTTCAGTATTAGATAGATAAAAAAAGTAAGTAATTATACTTTTCTATTTTCGTACTTCCGCTCACTTTCTTACACCAAACACGCTCTTAAATGAACATTTATTTCAAGAAACTATGAAGCTGGTTTATAACAATCTTCATTCATCGAGTAAAATTTTTATTACGTAGAAAATTCTTTTTCAGCCCCTGAGAGTTACAGGTACAGGGTTAAGAAATTGTTGAGTTACAAGAATTATCCTGAACTTTCTGCGTTTTTCAAACAACTATCATGAACTTTATTAATGCAATAAACTCCTATCAACTTTCAATTTTCGAAAAACTTTCAAATATTAAAAAAAACAGTCATGTGAAAATGATGTGACGTTTTATAGCTTATGTGTATTTTAACCATAAAAATATCACAAGATTTTCACGTAATTGTTTTCATAATGTTATTTTGATGTATCCTAATTTTTGAAAATTATTGATAAAATTTATAACAATTTATTGTATTTAAAAGTTCATAATATTTTTATATAATTTACCCATTAAGAAACTTCTAATTCAACCGAATTGATGCAAACAATTCTCCCGCTATGATAGGCTATCTCATAAGAGCCTACTTGTTTCAGAGAAAATGAACTGAAAAGTTCCCATTTTCTCTGAATGGATGGGCTCTTCTCATTTTTTTCGTCAATCGTGTGTTTGACTGACAGATTTACGATGAAAAAAAAAATCACCCGTAAAGATACAATTTTTCTTTTCAAATAGATAAAAAAAGGCCAGAAAATTAGTAAGACACAGTGAACTGATTATTTATTTAAATTTTTTGATCTTATCAAAAATTTAAGTTGAATTTTTTCCAACCAACAGACCTTAAAATTAAAGACAAGTAGTGGAATAGAAACCTCGCTGGCTGATGAAAGGATCACTGATTTGTCTGTCCCAGGCCAAGTCACATAAAAGACAGAATATATTTGGGCAATATCCAGAAAGATTTTGTAAGATTTGACTCTCATAAATAATAAAGTCCAAAAAACTTAAAATGAATAGTGCAATTAATTCTCTACGTGGATGGAATTCCTTTGGTTTGATCTTTACCCCTCTTAATTCCATGTTGCAAGTCTGGCATTTTATGGGACAGCTTATGGAGACATGAAGCACATGCATGCTACTTCTTGTGTTGGCTTGCGAGCTGTTCTTGGTGGACCATCCTTTTTGATTGATTAAAACCAATATTTGGGATCTGCAGGAAAATCAAATCTAATTGATAAAGACGTGCAAGCAGCATCAATGGCTTGACATTTTGGGAGGAAAAAAATAATTTGAAGTTCAAAATTGAGGGAAAGTCCAGGAGAAGAATTTAGTTATGGTTCAAGAGAGAATCAGAACAATACAGAGACTGAGGCGTGCGCTTAGCTCTCAAAGAAATTTTCGGATTGTTGAGCTATCATGTTGTCGCTCAGTTATTTCACGCGAACCTGACAAGTTGTCAGGTTTCAGAGTGCTTTCCGGCTTCTTACATGATGAAATCGGGTGAGAGGTCATATCAGAATTTTCTAAGCCCCACAAACTATTTTCAATTTTTTTTTTTACAGATAAACAAAAAAGTTAAAATCTAACGCAAAATTGCTTCCACAGTAGATTTTCCTGAAAGGATTCATTTAAACAAGCAGGCCACGAGTTGCTGATGTTTGTATAATAATTAGCGGAATTGTTTTAAATCCATGATTACAAATATCCATCAATTAAGATAAATACATTGACAAATATCGTATCAGATTTTCTCACATATAATCATAAGATTTAGAGCTCGACTTTCCTCATTCCCTCACAAATTTGCTTATTGTTTTCCTTCTAAGTTTTTGAATAATTCACAGCTATGTGGATATTTATTTGTAACCTCACTAGATTATCATGATTTTTTCCAGACCCTAGTAACAAAATGGGCCAAAATCCAACAAGAAGGTGATTGTAACAGTTTATATTTTGATTTCTTTACAATTTCTAAGATTTGATAAGATCTTGTTGGTACAATAGTGTGATTTGACAGATATTTCTGATGCATGAAGAATCATCTACAGAGATAATAATTTGATCAAAGTCATATGTTTGATATAATTTGGTAAGATTTCATGAAACCCTACTGTGATTTGATTAGAAAGATATTGTGATGCATACAAGAATCATTTGCAGATTTAATAAGTCACACGAACGTTAGTTTTAGTTTTTCATTAGTCAGACTCATAAACAGAGTAATCAAAGATTATTATCTTGTCTCTTTCACCAAGCAAAAAGTTGAGCTCTGATTTATGTTACTTTAGAAAAAAATAAAGAAATTTGTTGGTCAGTTACTTTTTCTTCTTGGGTAAATAAACTTCAAACTTGTGCACGTGCAAGCGCACCAAGTTTGCTTATTTCAACAATCCACAAATTTCACAAGTTCAGAAACTAAGGGGTACATCACAAACAGAGGCAAGTTAGTTTTTTTTTTTTTTATTAACTCAACCGCTAATGGAATTCATCGAAGGCCGCCGACAGGATTTACCGACGATCTCTGAGAGCAAACCCTAAAGCCTGATCAAAGCCATGTCAAAAGGAGCATGGTTCAAACCGGTAACTCGTTGAGAGCTTATGCTCAGATCAATCGGTAATGAGAAATCTTTACCTATTTACTTTTAATTTATTTAATGTTTACTCAAGAGACTAACACAAAAATTATTTATGTCTTTCAAGTACATGAAAGTAGATCAGAAGTGAATAAATACAACTACGATGAATGGTTCTAACTTATTTTTTTCTTATTAAAAGTGAGTAAGCACAAAAGGGTTGAGTGCTAGTTACTTGCTAGAGAGATTACAAGTACTAGACAGGGAATAGGTCTGGAAATTTCAAACCATAGGAAAAGTATCATGAAATTTAATCTGAAAATTTTTAGTACAGCTGAACAAACTATGAAAGAATTTTCCTGTCATTCATCTTAATCCATTAATTTACATTCTAAGACTTCACTGATTCACATCAACAAGGCCATAAAAACAAACAAAAAATAAATAAAAATTCCCTATATGATGGTGGTGTCTTGTCTGAACAAAATTGGAGTGCTTTTAATGATTTCTAAGTTACAAAAGATTTTTTTTTTTTTTTTTTTAATATTTTGAGTTCTCATAACTCCTCTGTCGAGCTAGTGTTTACTCTTGGCCTGCTCTTCCCAGTCCCAGGCAAAATCCCCTCATCATCATCCATTGCCTTTCTCTTGATGCTACTCTCACTGCTGCTGCTGCTGCTGCTGCTGCTGCTTGTGTCACTCATACTGTTGGAATCCTCCTCTTCTTCCACCTGATGATGCTCCTTCTCTTCTTTAAATTTCGTTTTCAGCAGATGAGGCCTGAGCCTGCTCATGTCTGATAGCTGTACTGGCTTCAGAAAGAATTCCTCTGCCCCTTCCTCCAAACATCTGTTGCCAGACAAAATAAATAAACATCAGAAAGAACTCCACATTTAGAAAATTTATATATAAAAATCATATTTGGGTTTATTTTTATGATCATATTGATAAAAGTAGTGACTTGGTTTGGCAAAAAGGCTGCTCAGATAAATTCCTACCCAAAAACTAAGTATTAGTTCTGCTAAATTTATAGACTGATTAAAATTGGGAGATCTATAAGGCTTTGATTAGTTTGAAGAGCTTAATTTTGAGATATGAACAAGAAATTGGCTTTCCAACTGTATCTTTTGCTTTTCTTCATGCATCATTGCATTTGATATCAGAAGGGGTTATTTCTATGATCTTCACCTGTTGATCCTGGAAGGCAAATTCTCAGATGACATGATCACAACTGGGATATCCTTCAGATATGATGACTCCTGAATTCACAACAAATTCAAACAATACCCACATCAGAAATCTTACCCTTAAAATCAAAAGACATGAACCATCATCATCAAATTCAAATAAATCCCAGGAAAAAAAAAAAAAGAAAACAAATTGTACCTTAATTTTCTTGAGCAGATCATATCCACTCATCCCAGGCATGCAGTAGTCTGTAATGATCAAGTTCACCTCAATCTCATGCTGATCAGGGGACACCAAAAACTCCAGAGCCTTGCTCCCAGAATCCACTGTAGTAACTGAACAGAAACAAAAATCAACTAACAATCAGACCTCATGAAAAACTGATCAAAAACAAGAAATGGGTATTTTTCAGTTAGGCTTCTCCAATCAAAATACCTTGGAAAGATGAGGTCTTGAGCAGCCTCTCAATGAGCTTTCTGTCCATGAGGCTGTCATCCACAGCAAGAACATGGAACTGTGACTCAGCTGCTACTGCCATTGATGATCTCTGATTGATGGTACCCAAGATCACAAACAACGTGTTTTTGAAGAAGAAGATGAGATGAGAGATGGGGGGAGGAAAAAAGTTGAGGGTGAGTGGGGTTCTTATTTTTTTTATGTTTTTATATGTTTGTTGGCTGGGTTAATTTATAGTGAGGGATGCTCTTAGGGAAAACAAATCCCAAGCGAATCCCGCCCACTTGCAAAGAAAGATCGGACCAGATTTCCTCCAAATCTCCGAGCAACCTCTCTTCAAACACTTGTATATTTTTATTTTCTTTCAAATTGACTTTCCTGAATAAAATTGTTTGGAATTGAATTGAAAAGAAAGCAAGAAGGGACCACTCACTCACACACACACACTCTCTCTCTCTCTCTCACCCCCCCCCCCCCCCCCCCCCTCTTTGCATCTTAAATAAAAAGAGTGTTTTCTTTGATATCTATGAGCCTCGTGAGTTTTTTTCTATCCGGTGTTTTTGTTAGCTTAAAAGAAGAGCGAAATTCTGTGAGCCTTACTGAAAAATAATCTTATCAGTTTTTTCACATTTTAACTAAAAAACACTGAAATTCTGACTAGACTATGGGCCACACTGTTTTTTGGGTGGTCGGGCTATGTCAGAGCCTGAGTTTCATCATAACAAGTGAGTTCCAATTTTATTTTTTCTTTGCAGGTTTTTCTTGAGATTCAAACAGGGCTCTAGTGAAAAGTGAGTTTAGCCCAAATTTTACTGAGTGCGGCTATTCACACCAGCAGAATTGTTTAGCACACCCATATTTTAAGAATAAAAGTTATTACACAGTTTTAACCTTAAATTAAAAGATCAAAATAGACATTGATTAACTCTAAAATTACAACTAGAGGAAATTCTATTTCTAAACACACGCAAATAATTATTGAATACACTCATTCAAATCTTACTCCTAATCAATCGTGCTTCTATTTTATTTTTAAATATATGTTTCTTCTCCACCTACACAAACACTAAAAGTTTCTTAGCATCTATACCATCAAAAAATTTACACATTGATAGTTATGAACAAATAAATAATATCATAAGAGCATTCTAATGATCAAAAAGTAAGTCCTCTCTATAATTCATTAAATTAAATTGTTTTCTCTCTTTTTGGGTGATTTTGCATTACTAATTCATCATAAATACTTTGTGGCTGATCTTTTCACATTGTTATATCATAGAATAAAAACGTGTCTATCTTCCTCTCAATTGGAGATTTATTAGTTTTTATTTTTTTATTTCTAATTTTTAGATTATTGGGTAGAAATTAAATATCTATGATCTTAACAAATAAACTTACATATTTTTTTTTGATGTAGCACATTATAGATTCCAACCTCCAAATCAATAGGGTTTAGACTTTTCTTTTACAATTTTTTTTAAAAAGATGTTTTTAAAAAAGATTGAATAGTTTGATAAAAAAAATTTAACTAAAATAATCTAGTGATACAACTCAATATAATACACATGTGACACAATACAAAATAATTTGCCATCCATAATGCAGGCTTTTTCTTCCGCTAGAAAAAAATATACGCATGAAATATAATATGTATTAACATTATACTAGCAAACTAATTAACGCAAATCATTATACATGTCTACATCATACACAATACTGGATGTCAATCAGTCTGATAAGTCATATGTTTTAATTAGATTTGAGTTAAAAAGAAATATTACTTAAAAAAATCTACTATTGAAAATTTTGTTGTTTTTGGCAGACAAATTATTGAAGAGGGTTTTTTCAAGTTGCGTTCCTCTCAATTTAAAAAACACAATTGCATAATTAGGTTGACGGTGTCTTCACAACTAATTTCACAAGTCTCTATTTATAACAATTAAATCTATAATTTATAGTTTTCATTTGTATTTTCAAAAAAAACAAAAGAAAAAGAACAAGAATACAAATCAAAGCACATCCTAAAAATACAACAACAAAACACCAATATGTGTTTGTTGTGCGCGCAGTCCAATCACAACAACCAACAAAGAGAATTACAAGATCACCAGCACAAAGAACAACCCAAAAACAATCACAGTCGCAAAGACAGAATTTAACGAGGTTCGGCCTGAATGCCTACGTCCTCGGGGCAATCAATGGAGAGATTTATTTGTGGAAGATGATTACAATAGCTCTGGGTCTCTTTGAATGCAAGAGTACTCAGAGCTCATTCAATTCCCGCAGGTTCTCACTGGCATTAAACCCTAGATACAACATTAGGCTTAAATACCCAGTCTTTCAGAGCAGCAGAATTCCGCCCAAACCCGACTTCCGGGTCGACCGGTCTGGTCGACCGTCATACTCTTCCGGTCGACCCGCCGGTCGACCCAGAAAACCCGAGAGTCAGGGGTTTACAGTCAGGGCCATGCGGTCGACCGCCCAAATCCTGTGCACATTGTGCACGTCGGTCGACCGACCCACTGTTTTTGCTGCTGCTGCTGCTATTTTCTGCCGCTGTCCCGTTGCCTTTCTTCGTCGACTTCCTTGGCGATCTTCGACGGCACCTGGCAATCTTCTACAGCACTTGCATGGCATGGCATCATCTTCTTTAAATATACTCTCTCCTCCAACAATTCTCCACCTCGGCGAAGATTTTTAAATCTGAGCCGATCTCCAACAAACCCCAGTCTATCACCTGGCGAAATCGACACACGATCTCGGCGAAATCGACACACGATTTCGGCTTGGAATCTTTGGTTCAACCATTTCTGAAAACATCACACATGTCTTCCCTGCACTTCACCTTAGGAGAATTTTCATACCTGCCGATCATCAACTGTGGCTCCATCTCTGCAACTTCACGACCTCATGAAGACTTCCACATGAGTCAACACTGACTCTCCAACTGACCAGCTCTATCTAGTCTTCCTGTCTTCTACTGACGGTCCAAACAAGTCTGCGTAGAGCATACCAAACATCATCGGCTTCAACTGGATGCACACTACTCCTTATGCAAGCTCAACATCTTCTCACCAGAAGACTAACCTGTTCTTCGAGATCACAACACTTCTCGAGAACCCAAGTAGCTTCATAGGAATTGCATCACCAAATGGCTGCGCCTTTACAGCTGCCTACGTACCTTTGCCCAAAAGGATCAAGTCAACCGTAGTTCATTAAAATGAGCTTCATCAAGCTCTGGTTCTTGTACCTGTATCTGCAGCAGTGAACCTGTCAGACTGAGTCATATGAACCTCTTCCCGACCATCATGGAGAACAACGGCCTTCAACTTGAGCTTGTCGCCATCACAAGCTTGAGATTCACGATTCTTTTTTCACAAGTGTGGTTTCACCTTGGTTCCAATGGCTGCAAACATCTCGACATCCTCTGCAATGTCGTCAACCTATTCAGCATCACCCATGATATCCTGATCTTCACCCGGTGTCACTTCCGATGAAGTATCCTTTGATGCCGAACCAACTAAAGATGATGGAGTAGCATCAACCTCCACCCGCTGTGATCCTCCCTTGGTCTTCGTCTTCTCCACCTGCTGAGAGAAGGTGGACTTCATCACTGAAGTCTCTCCAAAAGTGACATTCCTGCTCATCACGATCTTCTTGTCCTCGGGGTTCCACAACCTGTAGCTGTTCTTCTTGACACCCAAATAGACAAATTTCTTTGCCCGCGGATTCAACTTGCCATTCTTGGTACTGAAGTAAGCCGGACTTCCAAACTCCCGCAGCAAACCATGATCTTGAGCAGCTTTCCCAGACCAAATTTTCAATGGAGCTTTACCTCCTATCGCAGTCGATTTGTTCATGAGATGGCTAGCATACTCTGTCGCCTCAGCCCAAAACGACTTGTCTAATCTTGCATTAGACAATAACTTTCGAACCTCCTTCAGCAAGGAACGGACTATTTCTTTAGCCAACCCATCTGTACCTGTTGAGAAGTGAGTAGCAATCCCTGTGTTCTGGCCAAACTATAGGAATTGGTCAATGTCTTTTCCAACATCACCAATATGTAGCTCCTTTACCTTCCTACCTATCTGCCTCTCCATTTTTTCGCTCCACTTCCTCAACACATCTAGGGCTTCACCCCTTTGTCTCATAGGATATATCCAAACTTGCCTAGATGAACAATCAATAAACGAGACAAAGTACCTGTGACCTCCAAGCGATGCCGTCTTAGCAGGTCCCCATATACTCACGTGAACACGATCAAGAAGACCCTCATTGTGGTGAGTACTGGTGCTGAATCTCACCATCTTCTTGTCCAGAACACTGTGTCCACTTTCCAATTCGCAGGTTGTAGCACCTTCCTGTGATTCCATCTTTACAGGAGCTCGCAAAGATTTTTCTTCTTGTCCGACTTTTCCCTGCCAGATCTCCAGGCCAGCATCATCTGATGAACTCGAAGTCTCCACCTGATCTGTAATCGTACTACCCTTCAAGTAGTAGAGATTGCCTCGGCGGACGCCCTTCATCACCACCATCGAGCCCTTGATCATCTTGAGATCACCATCTCGAACAGATATCATCATGCCCGATGCTTCCAAAGTTCCCAAGGAAATAAGATTTCTCTTCATCTGAGGTACATACCTCACACCTGTCAACTCCCTTACTATCCCATCAAATATTCTGATTGGGATTGTACTAACACCCTCCATGCTACATGGGTGATCATCACCCATCACAACTGAACATCCTTCCAGCTCCTCAAAGCTGGTAAACCAGCCCCTATTAGGGCATGCATGGTATGTTGTACCTGAATCCAGAATCCACTCATCTTTACATGAGTTACCAATAATGGGAGAACTGACTGAAAATGAGAAACCTGATGAGTCCGAATCTGCTCCATCTTCCTGTGAAGTACTCCTCTGAGTATTTATCACCTTTGATAGATTAGCTTCAGCCTTCGACTCCTTTCCCTTCCCCTTGAACTTTGGACAGTCCACTTTCCAGTGCCCTGTCTCTCTGCAGTAGGCGCACTGATTCCTCTTGAGATCCCTGAATCCCGGCCTGGACTTCGATCTTCCTCTCACCTCCTTGCCCTTCCTTGATGAACTCATGCTTCTTACTTCCAATGCCTCTGCCGATGAACTTGCCTGAGAAGGATGCCTCTCATTCTTCCTTGTGTCATAACTCATCAATGCAGATGACACCTTATCATAATCCAAGCTCTGCCTTCCATTAATGAAGGTCAGTGTGAATGTCTCGTACTCCTCTGCAGGAAGTGAATTCAGAAAGATGACCGCCTTATCTTCCTCATCTACTGTGACATCCACATTTAGCAGATCTGTAAGAAGCTTCGTATATCGGTTAATGTGCTCATTTACTGTGGTCCCCTTCTTCATCCGAAACTGATACAGCTTACTCTTAAGCTGCAACCTGGACTCTACACTCTTCTTCAGGTACTTCTTCTCAAGGGTTTCCCACATTTTCTTTGCTGACGTCTCATGTTGCACAAGATATTTTATGTCTTATGACAAGCATGAACGTATCAAGCCACATGCCGACCTGTTCATCTTCGCCCACTCTTCATCAGTGGTAGTGTTCTTCTTCTTTTTGCCAATAGGAGAGTGTCTTCGAGGTTTGATACATTCAGCGCATCCATAACCTCGCATCTCCACATACCAAAGTTGTTAGTTCCATTAAACTTAACAACCTCAATCCTTGGGTGAGTGTTCATTGTCTTAACAGATGCAGTTTCTTCTGCCATTGAACTTTTCCTGATTCTCTACTTGTGCGGAAGAATTACAAACTTGAAATAGATCTCTACTCAGATAAAATAGGATTTTTACCTGTCCCTTGAAACCCTAGATCGAGTTTCTCACCGGATCTACTTCAACACAGATTCAACGAACCCTCCTTGTGTCCTCCTGAGATCGACACACGATCTCCTCGAACACCAATACCTCCGATCTGAGATCGACACATGATCTCCACCGGATCAGATCTGGAGCCATTCGAATCCTCAGAATCCCAAGCGTAGCCTGGATGCTCTGATACCACTTGTTGTGCGCGCAGTCCAATCACAACAACCAACAAAGAGAATTACAAGATCACCAGCACAAAGAACAACCCAAAAACAATCACAGTCGCAAAGACAGAATTTAACGAGGTTCGGCCTGAATGCCTACGTCCTCGGGGCAATCAATGGAGAGATTTATTTGTGGAAGATGATTACAATAGCTCTGGGTCTCTTTGAATGCAAGAGTACTCAGAGCTTATTCAATTCCCGCAGGTTCTCACTGGCATTAAACCCTAGATACAACATTAGGCTTAATACCCAGTCTTTCGGAGCAGCAGAATTCTGCCCAAACCCGACTTCCGGTCGACCGTTCCG
Source organism: Agave tequilana (assembly GCA_038442645.1). Lineage (NCBI taxonomy): Eukaryota > Viridiplantae > Streptophyta > Magnoliopsida > Asparagales > Asparagaceae > Agave > Agave tequilana. The sequence goes on from JAVJIF010030107.1 coordinate 105,980, forward strand.
GTCGACCGCCATACTCTTCCGGTCGACCCGCCGGTCGACCCAGAAAACCCGAGAGTCAGGGGTTTACAGTCAGGGCCATGCGGTCGACCGGCCGGTCGACCGCCCAAATCCTGTGCACGTCGGTCGACCGACCCGGTCGACTGACCCACCTGTTTTTCTGCTGCTGCTGCTATTTTCTGCCGCTGTCCCGTTGCCTTTCTTCGTCGACTTCCTTGGCGATCTTCGATGGCACCTGGCAATCTTCTACAGCACTTGGCATGGCATCATCTTCTTTAAATATACTCTCTCCTCCAACATATGTGTGTGTGTATCAGTAAGGAAATTAAAAAGAAAGAAAGAAATTATTTATGGTGAAAAAATAATTTTTGGTACATTTAATATACATGCACACATAAAATTTGTTTTAATCTTTTAATTTCCTTACTAATATATATATAGGAAATTAATTATATATATGTGTGTGTGTGTGTGTGTGTGTGTGTGTGTGTGTGTGTGTGTGTGTGTGTCTGTATATATATAAAATTAACAGACAAACATTACTTAAAAAGTGCTTTATGTTGATTATGGATATGATAATATTTTTGTACTCACGTCTTCCCTAAGGATGAGAATGGAAAGTTCAATGAGCTTACCTATGATCCATAGAGTGATTTTTCAAAGATACTTCTTTTATTTCTATATAATTTTTAAATTGTATTTAAGTACTATATAAAGATTATATTTATTATTTCAATTAAATAAAATATGAGAAGTTAGTCAATAAATCATAAGGAAAAATAAAAAAGAGTGACATTTTATTCTGTGTGATTCACATGAGAAGACAACTGCAATAATAACTCAAAAGAGTAAGAGATCATGGAAGAACACCTTATTCTTTGAGAGAAACTTTGCAAAGAAAAGCAGCTAAATTGTAAATTTCCTCTACTCAATAATTTTTTTCAAGAAAAGAAACCCAAATGAGCGTGTCATCGATTAAATGAAATACAAGAGATCAATGAATGCCGAGCATCCAAATCCAAAATTGTAATTAAGAATGTTAAGAATCATAGATAGAGAATTGAGAGAGAGGTAGAGAGTTTCTCATGAGAGAGGGAGGACAGAATTGATATTTTAAAATTTTAATTTGACATAAGTTGTGAAGGGTAGTTTAAGAAAAATAAGAGGGTATTTTTAGAAATTTATGGGTATATTAAGTACATAAGTGTGTTAAGTAATTCTGTAAGTGTTAATAGCCACACTCAATTTTCTTTGCAAGCTACTGTCAGGGTTAGATTTTTTTGAAGATGTGAGTCTATTTTTCTTACCAAACAGGCCCCTGAGGCGCTAGTGCTCGCCCCTTCCCTATGTCCAGTAATTTTTTGCACTAGTGGGGTACACTTGAACTGGAAACTCACAAAGGTCAATTTGTGCCTATTTGGAGGCTTTTTTACATATACATGCTTGCATACAGTTTTATTTTCCCAATTATGTTTCTTAGGGAGTGTTTTTGCACAATATCCCTCAAATTTGTTTATATATTATTTTAGTCTGAACGGGTCTGAATGCCAAGCTGCTAGCAGTTCATGTTGGTCTGCTATCCAAAGAAGCTTCAGGCGGATGGGATAAACACCTCATATACTCCCATCCCACAATTTCCTGGGTCTGTGGAGACGTGTATGACCATCGCAACTTAGGGGTTTTTTGTTTCGCGTAAAAGTACATAAGAGATCGTAATTTGTCAATGACTTTTAACCTAATTACAACTACGGTATTTGTTTGAATCATAATTCGTAAAAGACTTACGCAACTCAATTATCGCTCACTTACAACCCACTTACAGTTAATTTTGTGGTCTTACAAATTTGTATTATTTTTTATATTAATATCTTTTTTAATGTTTAGTATTTTTAGTATTTATTTGTAATATTTAAATTTTTTAAATCACCAAATAGTTAATTTGTGGTCAATTGTTTTACTTACGACTTACGCATTACGACAACCAAACATCTTAAAACATAATACATTTTTTTTATAATTTTATATTATCAAATAAGTACCGTAAAACTTATATGCATGTAATTCTTTTATAACTGTAAAAGAGTTTATTAATTATGACCTAGACCCTTAATTGTCTTTCTTTAGTTGAACTTGTACTCCCCTCCATAGTTGAATTTGCTCAAATCTTTATATACCTACCTAAGACCACATTCTCTTGTCTACCCAACTGCACCAAATTATAGTTGAATTTGCTCAAATCATGTGGCAGATCATGCCTTACGTGAAGCACCAACTGCAGACACGCACCACACGCATGATTAAGTTCGGGCATGGCTCTGATACCAATTGAAAGATTTGAGGGATCATCCCAAAAGACTAGGTTTCTCAGTGAAGTTGTCCAAATTCTTATATACACAAGACCATTCCTATGTCTAGCCGATGTGGGACTATCTGTTTGACCCAAGTCCCAACACTCAATGGGCGCCGTTTCGAATTTCATGAAGGCCGACACTGATCAGACTGTGGTGTGTGAGAAATTAGTCTGGAGAGTGATTACAAGTCTTTATAGGTCCTTTTCACTCACCCTCTTCTCTCACTCTCTTTTCTTGCAAAGAGATGAAATTCCACTGCAAAATTATGTAAAATCTTGAAGAAAAAATTCGAAGTTTTAATTTAATCTTCTCCTCTTTTATCAAGGGAAGGTGAGCTTTTTCTCAAAGAAGAGGAGGTGAGCGTGATGAGACCATGAGGGTGTTGCAAAAGGAAGTCATTGTGCATAGTTAGATTTAAAGCTTAGGTAGGTTTGTGGGAGGAAAGTGAGAGTCGATGTGGGCCTTAAACATTCTTTTGTTTTCAATCCAACTCTTCCCTCAATGTTGATCCTGGGTTACGTATGCAAAAATTGAGGGGCTATTTTGTTGCAAGGAAGTGGGCGGAAGTAAGAAAATAAGGAAGTATAATTGCTCACTTCCCTATCTATTCAAACACCGGAAAAGGAAAATAAGAAAACTTCTTTTCCTTTTATCTTTTCTCTTTTACACAATCATTTCCTCATTTTCAGAGTGCTACAGTTAATTTTGTGGTCATGTAAATCACATTTGTAATAAATTGTAGCACAAAACAGTTAATTTTTTGACCATATAAATCTCACTTGCATTCTAATTACAGTCTATTTTTTATTTTTCTTAATTAATTTTTATTTTAATATTATTTTACGATCAATTTTGTGGTCAACTTTTTCACTTTCACTTTCACATTACCATCCAAATGTCGAAAAAGACAAAATATTTTTCAAACCACACTTCCAACAACATCTAAATACCAAAAAACTTACTAACTAATTTCTAAGTTCTAAAGAGAATTATTACTACTTTCTCAATTCCTCATTTCCTCACTTCCACCCTTAACCAAACAGGCCCGTAGTCCTGGTTTAGGCATGCAAAATTTTGAACGTTAGAAGGTTACAAA